>JALPQI010024871.1:0-22006 GCA_025490895.1 Thaumatotibia leucotreta
AAACCTTAATTGAATCAAACCGGAATCAAAAGGGGATTCGAAAGTACTGTTACAACATTTACTAAGAAAAGAGTTGTTGTATTAATTAATCTATTGTATGTAAATCTCTGCACTTAAACTATGAATATATCCTAGATTGACTTATAAACTGTTGTGTCAACAGTACTTTGAAATCCCATTCTAATCTGATAATAGTTAGGTTCTTAACGACAAATTAAGCACGCTATCTTTAAGAATTTAAGCTTGATCGGTGTTTCTATATTATAATATCGCTTATAGTTGCAATTACATCTGGCACATGTTTTAAATCATTGTAGTTTATAAGGGGGTCAAAAGTGGCTCCAAATGGGTCGTGTAATATTTACACAAGGTGCTGCTCGCCAGTTGTTACTTGAACTTGGCTTGACTTACCATTTCTGAAGAATAACAACGACCACATTACAAGTTTAGACCATGCTGGCGCAATGTCAAAGGAAATTATGAAATTACATACCATGAAATCTATGGCATTCAGCAATAATCAGTTGTAAAAAATCATCAATAATTAGCACTGATAAGCCCTCAAATCCTAAAATGTACTTCTTTCCGAATATACTCTAGTATCTTAATACGTATACTGTTCGTCAGTAGAAAACAAAGAAAGTGTAAAGTTGGCCGACTTTCTATGGCATTTGACGTCTTTAACACATATCGTGAAACACGTTCGTAGGTTTATTTTTAGGTTAATACTAATAATAATAATAAATTTGTAAGCCCGTGTTTCTCAAGGAGATACAAACAATAATTAATTTTAAATCAAAATTTATGTGAACTGAAGGTTTAGTTTAAGTTGGTGATACGGTCAATATTGTGTTCTGAAAGTGTGTGATTATAAAATAATGCAAGTTTTTAGGCTTGATTATTTGTTATTGTTTTCTACTGACGAACAGTATAGACAATAATTCGGTAGTGAGTTCCCGGTTTTCCATCTTTACCAGTGGTAAATAATAACAAAAATATCATCCATTACCTGTTGGGAAGGAATAACCCCGTAAAACTAGGGATCAAGTCTATATGCAATATGGTGAAGAGATTAATATTGTCTAAGGACTTAGGTCATGTCATTAGGTATCCAAAATAAAAAATATTTTCGATGTTTTTCAAAAACAAACACAATCTTCCAAAATATTTGATAATTCGGTGCTCTACTATACTGAAAATTCACTCAAATAACGAACTTACTGATATTAATTATAGCCACTTGATAATACGGAAAGTTACATATAGTACTTCATGTCTCAATTGAAAATGTAACGTATTTCATTTAAGGAAAGCAACAATAAATATTGCTCTAATAATTTAGTTACAAGTGTTGTAAACAGACATCGTCAAAGGCCGAGCCACACTGGACGGATGTGCAGCGTGTGCACGTGCGCGTGTGCGTGAGCAAGGCGTTCTCGTTGGAGCGTAGGAAATGTCAAAAAATGTTCAAAGAAATTTCATTACTTCCAGACGCGGATCCAGGACTTTGTTGAGGGGGAGGCACTGCCCTATGATATGATAGTATTTTAAACTTAAAACCGCACCAAGGCATACATAAGTCCTGTGTGAGGGGCAAGTGCCCCCATTGCCTCCCCTCCTGGATCCGCGCCTGATTACTTCTACTAGGTATACTGTACTTATCGAAATTATTATAAACTGTATGATGTCTGGTTAAAAAACTTGTTAAACTTTCTAAACTGTCAAGTGGTAACATCAAAGATTACGGAAATTGTACAGATTGTTAGTATGTGACATAGAGGTGTGCGCCACGCCGGCGCGGCGGCGCCGCGCCGCGGGACCCACGCCGCCGCCGCCGCCGAAGTTTTCAAAATTCACGCCGCGACAAAAATTTTACGGAATAAAATCATTTAAATTACGCACCACGCTGATTATATTAACATTAAACAACAATATGCTTGCGAATATCGACAAGCGGTTCCCTCTGACCGAAAAGATTGTATGCGCGGCATTTCTGGATTGCAGATTTTCAGATATTGGTACGCACCTACGAAAAAAATACACTAATTGGGCAGCATGCTTTACAATTGTACAGATTTCTTTTACAGAATTCCAAGTCTACACATTCCCAATACTACAGATTCACAAACCACAGAATCCCAATACTTTGATATTCCAACATTACGGTTTCCCATGTCTACAGATTTTCAATATTATTGATTGATTCCTATGTCTACAGATTCCATATTCTCTAGATTTCACGTCTACTGATTCCCAACTATAATGCTTTTTTCAACACACTTGCTTGTAAGTCGTAGCGTAGGTCTTATTGAACCGCTTTTAGGCTTATAATCCTAGGTATTACTAGCTGTGTGTTTTTTCATTACATTATATTATATTCTTCACATCGTCGATCCCACAGTGTCTGAAGACAAAAGTCTTCAATCAGTGCTTCCTACCCGTCATGACGTACGGAGCCGAAACGTGGACACTGACGGTACGGCTGGTCCACAAGTTCAAGGTCGCTCAACGAGCTATGGAAAGGGCAATGCTCGGTGTTTCTTTCGAATCAGAAATGAGGTTATCCGGCAGAGAACCAAAGTGACCGACTTAGCCCACCGTGTTAGCAAGCTAAAGTAGCAGTGGGCTGGCCATATTATCTGTAGAACCGACTGGCTAAACGACTTCTTGAGTGCAGATCGCGTCTCGGCAAGCGTAGTGTAGGACGCCCTCAGGCAAGGTGCAGCGACGATTTGCGCAGGATGGCTGGCAGGAGCTGGATGCGAGCAGCCAAAGATCGAAAATGGTGGCGTGAAATTGGGGAGGCCTATGTTCAACAGTGGACTGCGATAGGCTGATGATGATGATGGATGTTTTTTTTATTATTTACGTTAGGCCACTATAGGAGGTTTAATGACTGTCTATTAACTGATTCTATTAATTTCAGTGTTTGCAATTGATGATTTTTGTGCTTCTTGAATAAGATATTTTTAGAGGAAAAAGGAAACTTAAAAAAAATTGGCATTTGAAAAAATTTGCTGTCGCTTTGCACGGCTAAGAAATAGACAACTGCAGCTTCGCCTCATAATACCTACGTAAAATTGGCGAAAACATGGTTTTGTGTTCCCTGTTTCCTCCTCCAAAAATAGACCAATTTGCAACAATTTTTTTTTTCATAAGCATTTTAAGAAAGGTATTTCTCATGTCGGTATGTTTCCTCTTTTTGGACAGAATACGAAATATTTATTTATGAGTATATTAAACGCATTTAAAATTTGGCTTGCAGTTTTTGTAGGCTTGTAATAATAACTTCAAACAAAGCAAAATATACAAAAATAGATTTTATACAAAAAAAATTTCGTGTGTTTATACACCGATGTATGACTAGCAGTGTGGGCGATGATGGTACTATAAAGAGGATGTAAAGCTGGGTATCTGTAGTATTTGAAATCTGCAGTACCTATTAGGAATTCGTAGTATTGGGAATCTGTAGTGTTGGGTATTTGTAGCATTTAAAATTCGTATTATTGGGAATATGTACAATCAGGAATGCATAATATTGACAATATCTGAAATATTATCTCTTCTCTGTAGTATTAGGAATCTGTAGTATTGGGAATCTGTAGACGACTCGATCCAGACCTACTACCCGTTTTTCGCGGTAGAGCCGCTGTGCGAGTTAATAAAATAATTTTCGTACACGATAATTATGACAATTGCCGCATAAAATGCAATCTATAACTTTGTTTCGTGTTTATTCTTTTAATAATAAATTTGTCCTAAACAATATCTTTTTTAGTAATTAGTACCTTCTCATTAGAGATGGGCCAATTAGGGGTTTTGCCGACTAGCCGACTAGTCGGTGCTGAAATTGCCGATTAGTCGGCCGACTAGTCGGCAATGCCGCTCATAGTCATTCAGCTATTTTTCGGGTGTAATTAGAAATGTTCGTTTCGCTTCACCCGATGCTCCATGTGCCACGCATTCATGTTGTGACAAGTTTTGTTTACGTTTTTGTGTACCGGCGTATTTCGTTCAAAGTATTATTTCCGTAATAAACTAAGATCTCGGGCATTTGTTAGTAAGATTTCGTAGGAATTATGGTGCCGAATATTCGGCATTTTTTGCGGACTAGTCGGTAGGTGTAAATGGTGCCAAATAGTCGGTGTTCCCGACTAGTCGGCCCATCTCTACTTCTCATCCTTATATGTATGAACGTACAGGGTAATAATCTGACCTTGACGCCGGCGTGGCGCCGCCACGCCGGCAAAATTTTGCGGCGCGCCGCCGCCGGCGATTTCTATGCCGGCGCACACCTCTAATGTGACATAACTATAAGATTTTTTTTTATTTATATTATAAAAACTAAACAGGGTGAAAACTAAAATGTTATAATTGAAATTGTTTGTGGGAATATATCAGTTCAACTTGCAATCTGATGAGTAGCTGCATAGCTTTTTTTACTTTACGTTTATGTTTCAGTTTATGCCGTTAGCGATTTACAATCAATATATGCGTTTACATTCAAGTTATACTAAATAGATAATTGCCCATACACCCCCACAAACTCTTTAGAAACAAACGACAAAACAAATTTACACAAATAAACAGGACTATGTAAATAAAACTCGATCATTACTTTAATAATTTATTCAAAGGTCATTATTGCACGAGCCGTTTTATAAAGGTTTTACTTGAAATTCCTAATAAATATACATTATAAACAGGTGGTGTATGAGCAATTCCTGTTACCGTTCGTTATAAGTTTAAGAAATTATAGTTCATGTGCACACTGAAATTATTGTTTAACAGAAAAATGAGCATAATAGTCAGGGGCTGAAAGGCGCCATTGTCGATAAATAAAATGTCGGCTGCTGTAGTGCGACAAAAAAAAAATTACTGTACTTAGTATAGCTAGTAATAAATTCAGAACTGCCATTTTATATATCGACTTTCGAAATACAGGCGTTATCCAACATACATTGTTACAGTATAAATAATTATCCGTGTGAGTTTATCGAATAACTAAGGTATAGTACTACTATAATATGCTAGTGTTATGGCAATGTACGCATATATCACGCATTAGGTCAGGGAGAAAATTAGCTTTCTGCCATTTTTACCTGCTGATCAAAACGAGTTAGTTAAAGGAAAATTTTTGCACATTTTCAAGTTTTGATACAAAAGAACGAAAATTGAGAACCAAGCTAAAAACAAACCATTTGTGATATTTCGAACCCATGGCCGTGTTCATAAAAGTACCAAAAAGCTGAGAGATTAAAATACTTTAGACAAGGTTTTTCATAGAAAATACGAGAAAACTTTTCCCTGAACTAATACATAGCATATCATACACATTATCATCGATCATTTAATACAGGAGTAATTGTATGATCTAGGATTGTTTATTTTTCAAACATACCCAACATAATCATTCAGAACAATATTAGCAAAAACTGCGTAAAACAAAAAAAAGTTTACTTTTATGAAAATAAAAAGGAAGGAACCAATACTTCTTTGAAATCCCACAAACTGAAAAAAAAAACATTACCCGAAACAAGAATATCGCGCGATTTTGTCAAGTTACTTAAACTATTGTCTAATTGTTATCTAATCAAAAAGAATACCTAATCCATATAAGTTTCAAAAACAGTTAATGTCAATTTTACTACAAAAATGCCAATTTTCGATTCACTTATCAATCGATGCCAATGTAACAGTCATTGCCATAATAACATGTTATATAATTCAAACTAGAAACGAAAAAATATAATTCAACAATTGTAAAAATATGAACTGCTTTTGTAAATGCATTTTTATAACTTACGAAAATGTTGCAATACTTAGAATAATAATAATACATTGAACTTAATTCTTGACAATATCCCATCAATGCTCTACTTGCTTTCATGTTGATTATCTACTGTAATGTTACGTAAAAAAATCTGTTTGATCGATATTAATTTATTTAACATTAAGATTATACATTGCACATTATAATTAGTATAAGAGTTCTTTGGTGTTGTTATAATGTATAAAACATTTTTTTTTCTACTACAAAATAATACTTCTGCAAAATACTAAGCTACGTCCAGTCTTAACCATGTATTAATATTAAATAAAATGGCTAATAATACGCGCCAATACCGAGTCATTGATATATTGAAAATATACGTATTACTTTACTTACTAATACTCAAGGGTTTGACCATTACGAGTACGTCGTCATATGTAGGTATAGGTATCATTGGCATGGCCTAAGATTGAGGATTCTTTTCATATGCTTGTTCGTAATCCAGTGATATACTTAATATTTAACTTTGCTAAAAAGTCGAAAATCAAATTAGAGGTCAAGAATATAAAGAAATAGGTTGCTACGACGAAAAAATATGCGCAACCCATGGGTAGTATTAAAACATTGAAATATGTACTCATAAAAATATAGTGTGTATTATACTAAATATGCATGTTACTAAAATAACAAAGTATAGTATATTACTGTGTTTAAAGATGTATACATACATAATTAGTTACTTATTCCAGCCAAAAGCCTAATATTACTAAAAAGCATGAATTAAATGAAACATTTTATTCCCCTGGAATGTGACTTTAACATTGACAAAGCAATTGCTACATTTCTGATCCCAAATTCGAAATTCGACTTAAATCAAGAAACTTATATGACGCTCGGTTTGATCACACCCTGAATTTTTAACAAAACTATTATAGTTAATAAATATAGTAGTGAATAAATAAATAATTGCGAGAAATGGTCGCAGAACTCGTGTTGGCAGGAATATAATCATTCGTGGTAAATGATTGTACCGTGAAACACTACGATTTCGATTATTATTTAAAAATCCACGTCTAGAAGTATGTCGGTTCTCGTGTAACATTTACTAATTATTATACACAAATATTAAGTTTACTATTTTAGTTTTCATTCCTGTACCCAGTAGGTTTAAATTCAATAAGAACAGTTCCGCGACCATAACGCGTCTTCATTTGATACTGATGTATTCCCTTCATACAATTACTAATCATACTATACATACATTTTAGTCCGTATAAGCTTTATAAATCTTATATTATCACTAAGTTTTGTAGGATATACGCCTTTCAATTAGTTAAAGACGTGTAGTTATTGGGGAAAGACTTGATATGAAAATGACACTGAACTAAATGAAGCTCCCAAGTGTCGCCACAAATAGAGATGTTAAGAAAAGCATCATTAAGTTTGTCTGTTTTTTTCCTATATCTTTTACCTACTTTTTGTCAGTAGTCTCATTTAACAGTCCTTGTGTCACTAACGGTTTAACAATCCTCCGTGAAATATATCCTTCAGATAAAATTATCACTATACTTTTCTCCAGACATAAAAGAAAAGGACAGCTATCATATATCTGACAGATACTATTCGAGGATGGTTCACAGGCCCTACCTGGGATCCACTAGACTAAGACGAGAAGCTACCGTGGAGTATCAGTATCCAACGACTAGTAATAATAGATTACCTGGTGCGTGGGGAGGGGGATGGGCTGCAGCGCCTGCGGAGCCACGGGCGCCAGCGGCGGCGGCGCGGAAGGCGGCGGCTGCACCGCCAGGTACATCTTCATGGGGCCCAGCATGCCTTGCTTCCCCGTCGATTCTTGCGCTATAAACAATTACCAAAACGATGTCAATTAATCAATCGTAAGTAGAACTAATTCAGTTTGCCGTCGACTCTGCAGTATTAGCAGACAAAATTCTAAATCATTTGTTCTGGAATCACTTCCAAATGACACTATTGTACTTGGATGGCAGGACAACAGGGGTAATCCTAAGACTGCATAAAGACAATAACAGGAAGACCCCGGCTTAGGATTACCCCGATTAAACGATCTTAATTAAATTTTTCCGGCGCCAAAGAGAACCTGTTAGGACATCGACCATGCCAATGTGAGATTATTTGCTATCACACTCACACTGCCAGCGAGTCATACTCTCGGATGCTGAGGTCGTATTGCCGGGATTGCGGCGACTTATAAACAGGTTGGAGAATTTTGTGTGTATCAGGAATTGGTTGGTGCTACGGAATATCTGCTTAAAACGAACTTGTGCTTTAGTAGCTTACCGTTGTTTTATACAAAATTGTTTCGCGAAGCCGCGTATTTTGAAGACAACTCCAACCTGATTTTTACATCTGAATGTAACGTAAAAATCTTAACCTCATGATGGTATTTTTTTTAGTAGATTACCTTTAAGTAACTGCTGTTTAACTTGGTGTTGGACTAGAGCTAGCTGCTGGGGCGTAAGGGAGTAGCCGTGCAGTCCTTGGAGTACTATTCTAGGTCCACTACTGGTCTGCATAACCTGTATCAAAGAATGCAAGAGTTTAGTTATCTACCTAGTGGGTTAAAAAGCATCTAAATTGTATTTTTAAACATATACAGTGTGTAAATCTAATACGGGCGATCAATTAAACCAGGCATGGGATTCATTAGTGTAATCATGGATTACAAGGTTTTTTTAAAGTTACTCTTAATTATGACCCCATAGATTTTTTTTAAGATTATCGGAGCAGCAATGTAGGTACGAACATTTGTTATTGTTGATATGGCAGTTATGTCATCTGCTTTTGAAATCAGCATTTAACTCGCGTATGTTGCTCTACATTGCGCGCCGAATTATTTTGTATGGAAAATTTTGTTGCTTTAATTTTAAGTAAACGTTACTTGAATGTACTTATTATGTCGTAAACTAACACCCGTTAAGAGCTTCGCCCGTATTAGACTTACACCCTGTATAATTTCGTTATTTACCTGGGCCGTTACAGTCTTTATAACGGTACCGGGAGGCTGGCCGGCCAGTAGACGGTTTTCGGTAATCTGGTCTTCCGTGAGCTGCGGCTGCGGCTGCGGCTGCGGCGGCGGCGGCGGCGGGGCGGGCGCGGCGACGGGCCGCGGCGCCGGCGAGGGAGCCGTCGCCGGCATCGGGCTCTGTCCTATGTGCGCCACGATCTGCGCCTGGTTATTGCCGGTAGGCCGTATCAGCACTTGCTGCCCGTTGACGGTCGCGAGCTGGATTTTGCCGGCGGCGATCTGCTGGACGAGCGCGGGGTTGTTGACGACGATCTGCTGGGTGGAGGGCGCCCTCGGCCGCGGCGGCGGCGGCAGCGGTGCGGGCCGCGGCGGCGGCGCCGGCGTCACCTGGCGCTGCATGATCTGTCCCTGCACTAGCACCGTTTGTAGGCGCGGCTGCATGCTGGGCCGAGGAGTCGATTGGACCATCACTTGCTGCGCGGGTTGGACGACTATCTGCCGATTGCCTTGTAAGACTATTTGTTGCGCGGCCACTCGAGTCTGAGCCTTCGGCTCCTCGACCGCGGGCTTGGGCTGAGGGACCGCCCTCTCGATATTTTCGACTGGAGGGGTGTCGGCTTTCGGTGCGGGCGAGGACGCCGCCACCAAGTGGCCGGTGATGCCCTGCTGACCTGCCATGACTACGTGGAGTTTTCCGTCTGGCATTTGAATCAGCTGCTGGCCCGCCAGTAGTCCTCGAACCGTCAGTTTTCCATCGGGGGCCCGTATAATTTGCACCTTCTGTGGACCTTCTTTCTGAGTTGCAGGACTGGCTTTGGCGACTTCGATCGGCTGAGGAGTCTTTGCCGCCGATATGGGCTGACTGACCACTCTCGTAGTGCCGTCAGCTCCTTTCGTCATAATAATTCGTCTCGTTCCTATGACAGTTTTTTGTCCAGTGGGCGTAGTCACGTTGGTAGTTAATAAGGATGTCAATGTACTCTTTCCAGCATTCGGAGTGGCGGAGGTTTTAGATTTGTCTGTAAAATAAATTGTATCTATATGTGGTGGTGTGTTATATTTAGCGATCCGTTATGTATGTACAGTCGACGTCAAAGATGCCAATGTTTAGGTGCCAAAAATATATTTACACGACTTTATAGCCTTGACATTAAGGTCGTGTAAATATATTTTTGGCACAAGTAAAAAAATTATGGCAGTTTATAATTATTTTAAAGACAAATAAAGGGACTTAATCCCGTAAACTACCGTTAAATATTGTCTGGGCGTTACGGTCACGTACCTTTATTAAATTATTTTATATAAAAATTGCGATAAAAACAGGACATGTCACAAAACAATTAATGCACTAAATGCATAGGTGTTATAAGGGTTGATTCAATAAAAAGTAAAATATTGTGACCCTTATTTCAGTTCAGTATAGTTTGTATGAGAAATCTCTAAACGGTAATTTTTTGTGAGATCTGTCCCAAAATGCATTGATTTAGAATATATAAGTGGATCCCCAAACAGCTCAAAAAAATGGCCCCAAAAAATGGGCTGCAGAAGTAAATATTGCGGTCCTTTTGCTCCGCTATTCAGTTCTGACAGTTGACATTTGGTCACCTTACGGTATAGCATCATTATTCCTTAAACATAAAAAGTTTCTACTATTTTGCGGTGTTGTTCGCAAATTTGACACTTATTGCTCACTTCACAAAGTTTTTTATTCTTTGAGTTTTTTTTATTATAGTTTATTGTAAGTGAGCGTTATTAGCTTCAACTGAAACATGATAGAAATGACTTTTAGTGCCACTTTTCTTGGTTTTTTTGTTTGGCTCTGTGCGTCCATTTATTATTTAATGTCATTGCCAAAATGTATAAAAAGACGGAATGAAATTATTAACATATCCGATAGTCCGAGAAGGCCGTTCTGGACCTTTCCCGGTTGCCCCATCGGGGCCTCCAGGCGTTTTAACCCTTAAACCTTGACAAAGATGTTTTCAAGTTTCAATTCTGAAATGCTGTCAATAGAGTCAAAAATAGATGATGCATATAAGTATACATCACCATACATTTAAGGGTTAAGCGACGAGCTCAATAAAGCTCACCCAAAAAAAAAATTGGTTGCCTGTAAAGTCGGTATACGGGCGAAAGTTTTACGTGACAACGCTCTTAGGCGGGCTAACCATGCCCGAGTGGAAGGGACGCGTGCCTCTCAATCGCTCTCATTGTGAGCGCATAACGTGAGCGGAGCGTAACTCAGTTTCTTGAAGTGTCACCCGGCAAACCAATTTATAAGACGTTGTCACGTCAAATGTTGTAGAGTACCTTGCGACATCTCGAGTGCCCTCTTCTGCTGATGTGCGGCGCGCTGCTCGCGCAGCTGTTGCTCCATCTTGTCCTTGAGGTCGGCGGCCGCGGCCGGCGTCGCGCGCGTCGGCAGCTTGCCCGTCGACGTGCGCGTCACCGGCGTGACTCGCTCCGCGCGCTCGCCGTACTGCCGCACCTCCCACAGCTCTAGCTTGTCCTCGTCCACCCACTCTTCGGATACCTATCGACGTAAACAAGAGTTACCCCCTTATTCATAAACGTTTATTAACTTAACAAGCCGCTAATAATTGTTCGCCCCTTTTGCTCTTATGGACACATTGTTAAGACCGAAAGGGACAAACAATTATTAGCGGCTTGTTAAGTTAACAAACGTTTATGAATAAGGGGGTTAGTCATCTCGTCGCGAGTTCATTTGAGGGGTCCACTTTTCTTTAGTCGCCGTTATCATGTTCTCTGTGGGAGCTCCATTTTTGCTACAAAATGGAAAAATCAGGGGATAGTGAGCGTATCGCGTACGACTCGCTGGCACTCAAAACGTTAATAGAAGTTTCGAACGATGTGAACGAACCTTGCATTCAAAATGTGTTCAATTTGCAATCTACTTACTAATTGAATACCGATAAATCCATGTTTATTTAATCAACTCTTACCATTACATTATCCTAAACCGTTAAAATAATAAAATATTGATGTCTTTGAACGGTTTATTTACGTCGTTCGTAACTTCTATTAACGGCGACTTTATGTAGTCTTACTAATTTGAGGAAATGGTACAGAATACAATGAAACCAGGAATGGGCCGTGAATTCGTGAGGCAACCCTTCTCGCCTTCATTATTTAAAGTTTATTTGCTAGACTATTATTTCCGTACAATCCCATTATACATACCAAAAGCTGCGCCTCACGCACACCTGGATGAGATCAGATACTTCTCGGTGTAATTCCTTGGAAAACTAATATATGCGGGTGGCAATCAAAATTACCTGCGGCTCGGTGTTTTGAGGAGATTCGGCCCGCTTTCGTTTCCTCAATCCGCTGCGAATAGATGTCACTTCTCGGACGGTTTTCGGTAACTCTAGTGGAATAACAACGCGACGTCTGAGATATTGAGTCCGTTCCGAAAACTGCCCAATGTGACGATGCTTCAGCAACTCTAGAGAAACTATTTCAGTATCTGTGGTTAATTGGTGCTTGCCATCTGCAGTAGCCGGTTTGGCAGCCATGTCGTCCCATCTTAGACAGGCCCACATGACTCGAAGTTGTAACGCAGCACTGGCTAGCCATTGCAAGTTGACTGTACGATACAACCAACAAGTTTTAAACAGGGGTCTAGCGCATGGATAAGGCCAGACAGCTTGATTAGGTTTAGCATTATGACTGAATCCAGATACAGTGTTAAGCCCGGCTTGTCTGCATAGCTTTCTAAGCTCATGATGTGGTAAGACCATAATGGTCTTTGCTTTACTTCTAGTGTGAAATGTAGAACACAATGGATATTTGACAGGTGTTCGTTTCTTTTTCTTTTCGACGGCTGAAGTCTGAACTCTTTTTAAATACACTTTGCTGCATGGATTTTCAGTGGAGTAAACTCTAACAAATCCTCCTTCAGTTTTTTCTTCCTTTATCTGTTTTTCTTCTCTTTTCACAGGCCTCGTTGGGCCGAAGCGCCTGATGACCGTCGCTCGGTATTTTGGCGCGCTATCTTTAGCTGGAGTTACAGAACATTTATAATCACCCCCTACATTATTATTGTTTACTTTGCTGGGTGTGGGCTTCGCGGATCTTCCTCTAGTGATGCGAAGTTTTGGTATTGGAGGACGGGATTGATCAGATTCCGCATCACGAACATCATCCTGTTGAGGATCACCATCTGTTAATTCTTTTAAAGGCCCTATTTCAACGTCGTTTTCGTCGTTGTTATTGCATGTAATATCAATATCCATTTCATTGCCCACAGCGGGCACAGCTGACTCTTCAAGAGTGCTCTCGGTTTTAAGGAGACAGCCACTCCCATCGTCATGTTTTTCAGTCTTAACACTTATGTCACAGTCTTCACTAAATTTTCTTTTTACAAACCCATCAGTGTTCTTATTGTCGCATTCTTGTGCGCATGCTACTGCCGATAATAAATCAGATAGAATGTTTTCGTTTGTGCTCACGGCGTTTATTGAACTCTTTCCTAGTAAATATTGCTCAAGGATAGACATTTTGTTATTGTCATTTGAATTGATGAGTGTGCTGGTGGAATTCACAATTTTACTGCCCTTTATAAGTGTCAGTAATTCATTTAGTATTCTTTCTTTTTTGATGCATAAGGGCGAGTAGCAATTTAAATTCACTCCTGAACCTTGAAGTAAATTAGCAGCTACTATTTTGTTGCACCCAAATGAATAGCATTTATAATGTTTAGTCATCTGAGTCAGTTTCACATACTGGTCTCTCAAACTGTCAATATTTTTTGCAACTGTAAGATTAACAGTGTTGTTTTTTACTTCATTAAGCGGTGCACAGATTGATGGCTCATCCTGTTCCGGTTCATCATTTTCAACATCAATGTTTTTATCTTCTTCACTTTTAACATCTGTTTCTTCTTTCTTTACATTGGCTAATAAATTAGTGAGTTTCTTTTCTTCCATGAACTTCAAATAAGTTCGTCTCGCCAGGAAATCATCAAGTTTAGATTTCCTTGCTATCCTGGGGTAATATCTTCTTGTTGATGAACTCAAAGCCTTTTCAACATCAATTTCTTCAAAGTCTTCATCCTCATTTTTTTCTACCTTCAAGTTCCTCATCGAAGGGGGCACTAAAAATAAGAAATAATAATTTAATACAATTTTGTCAGATGCATATATGCGTAAGTTGATCTGACAAGTTTAACAGTTACGCTTAAAGATGTCAAGTGCCTTTAATATTTATTAGGGTGTCCCTTATTTTACGGGTTTTAGAAATTAATAACGCTTACCCACTAAATCAGCACTCTGATAATAAATTTTAGTTCATTCTTGTAACTACAACCCATTTTTTTCCTTTTAATATATTTTTCAATGACATTCATTTATCAACATTGTTGTCTGGTACTGTCTTATATACATTCTTTCATAAAAAGAACTTGACGAGAAAAACACACAACATTATTATCAACGTACTATGTGACTAAATTTTTTCATAGTCATATGGGAATTTCAGAGGAAAGTCGGCATGGGTTCCTGAGCAGATTTTTTTTCAGGGTGTTTTAAAGTATTGTCAATATATTCAGAAGGTATGCGTAGTTTAATTTAAATGGACACCATTTGTTAATTTTCACATCTAAAAAAATATACGTACGTTTCTCCAGCATTTCATTATCAGAAGAATCATTAGACATGAGATACTCATATGTTTTTGGTTCAACCGCCAACACTTTGATAATGCTTCCTTCTCTTACTCTAACGGCAATTTTAGCTGGACCCTGACTGAGACACGGTTTTAAACTAGGAATTTGTTTTTTAAACTTTCTAGTAGTAGAGTTCCACAACCAGCCCCATTGCCCATGAATTCTGTATTCTTCTCCTTTTTGTTTCCACACCTGGAACAAAGAAACAAATATGAGGAGGTAACCCAACTAATTTAAATAAATTTGATTGTAAATAACGTTATCTAACCTTCAATGATTCAAATAAATACATACCACACATCAGGACGTCTATACACAAATCAACCTAGTCCAATGGAAAATTCAATTAAGGCTTGTGTTGGGGGTACTAAGCGACAATATATATAAAATAATAAATAATAATAAATAAATATCTTGGGACATCTTACACAAATCGCCCACGGTAAGCTCAATTAAGGCTTGTGATGTGAGTACCAAGCGACGATATATATAATAGATATATACATATAGATACTTAAATACATAGACAGCCATGACCAAGGAACAAATATTTGTGATAAATAAATACACAAATGACCTCATATTGATCTCAGAAAACACTTCAGACTTACAAGAAATGTTAAACCAACTTGCTCAAGAAAGTAGAAAAGTTGGACTAGAAATTAACACCGAAAAAACTAAACTCATGACTAACGGACAAAAAGTAGCAATGACAATAAACAACAATAACATAGAATATACAAATGAATACACATATCTTGGGCAAATAATTTCTCCAGATCACCAGAATGTCAAGGAAACAGAAAACAGAATTTGTATTGCTTGGAAGAAGTACTGGTCGTGGAAGGAAATCATGAAAAATCCAGATATACCACTGAAATGTAAAAGTAAACTGTTTAACTCTTGCATACTCCCCAGCATGACCTATGGGTGTCAGACCTGGGCCCTAACACACAACAATAGAAAAACACTGGAAGTATGCCAACACAACATAGAGAGGAGTATACTCAATATCAAAAAGAAAGACAAAGTAAGACTAGAAACCATCAGAAAAAATACAGGGGTACTGGATGTATCACATGTAATCAACAAGCTCAAATGGAAGTGGACAGGACATATGTTGAGAGAACCAGGAGAAAAATTGTCAAAAACTGTCACACTATGGTATCCCAGAGATAAGAAAAGGAAAAAAGGCAGACCTTGCCGCAGATGGGAGGATGACATAAAGGCAATTGCAGGGCCAACATGGACAAGAATAGCAACCAACAGAGACGAGTGGAGGGTCTTGGGGGAGGCCTATGCCGGAAGGCAAGTCGACCGATGTCAAATAATTAATTAATTAATAATAATAATAATAAGTAAACAAAATGTATGACACAATGCAAAGGATTAATATTAAAAAGAAAACAATAATATATAAGGTGACATATTCAAAGAAATGAAATGAAATGTTATTAAATTTATTATGTATGAATGAGGTCGAAATAAATGGCTATTTTATTTTATTTTATTTAAATACACAAATAATGCCCTCGCCGGGATTCGAACCCGGAACCTCCAGCTTCATAGGCAGGGTCACTACCAACTAGGCTACGGAGGCTGACAAAATATATCCTTTAATAAATACCAGGATGAAGGATGAATCATGAAGTCTGTGACCTCCAACTTAGCAGGAAGGGTCAATACTGACTGTGCTATGGAGGCCATTAATTATTTTTATTCAACTGAAATCCCTATTGATAAAATCAGATGACCTACACCATACCAACTTGAGGTAACAGATTAACTCTGTAGTAAATATGTAGTAAAAATTCTTCTACAAGGGTACAAAAAGTAGAAGTGTAGTTGAAAATAATGTATTCATAATATTAAATAATACCTGATGCCGAAGACCTAGGGAGTATTTAACAAAATTGTAAGCTGTTCTATTTCTCTCCTCTTCTTCATCTCTTTCTTTTTTCTCTCTTTTGTCCAGTTTCTTACGTTCTTCACGTTCGACTGCTGTTGTTCGAATAAGTCTAACATGACCTAATTGTTCATGCCATGCTGGTGCCCATACAACACTTTTAATACATGCCTGTAAATAAAAAAACGACAGTTAAAAGTTGTAAAAATTAAGTTAAATATTTTTTATATCATTTTAAAGTACCTGTAATACACATAAAGCTCTAGCGAAATCTCTAGGAGCTTGACATAGTTGCACAGCTTGAACCCATGGTTTCCTCAATAGAGTCCAATTTGGATGCATAAACTGCACAACAATATTAGATTCTAATTGTAACAATGTCTGTCTCAGTGTTGCCACCAACAAAGGTTTAGTAGCTGAAAAAAAAAACAATTAAATAAAATTAACATAAATCATCATGTAAAATTATGTAAGATTTTTTTTGTATAAACTTATATCAGGTAACATACCATTTAAAAGTCCAATCCATTTAAAATCTTGTCCACATGAAAGAGAAAACTTGTGGGACATATAGCGTTTTTTATCCCTTTCTTCGTTTCTTTGGGGTTTGTTCAATGCCAATGGATTTGTAGTGTACTGATTAACATAATTTTTAAAATTGTTTTCATTTCCTAATTTAAATAAATATGTCCCATTTGAAATCTGATTTGACTTTAACCTCGTAAGACGCTCTGTAACTGGAGATATACACATTATTAGTATAAAAACTTAAACAAAATAAAATTTACTGTGTAGAAGGGAACATACTTTCTTCGTTTTTCTTCTGACCTGGCATTTTTGACTTATTAGCTGCATTTATTTTGTTTTTCTTAAATTCATCGTCATCCTTCATGTCACTGTCATCATAATCCAATGCTGGATCTTCAGTGGTGACTGTTACTTCATTTTCAACATCTCCATCGGACACAACAGATGATTCAGGTACTTCTTTATCGTCTTCTATGCGGAGACCAACATTTTGTTCTTGCTGCCTCTGTTCTTGCCTCTTTTGCTTTTGTTTAAGAATATTCGAATTTTCTACTTCCAAATACGACTTCCGATTCCCTTTTACTTGATTTGTTAATTTTTCAGTAATATTCATTTGCCTGACAATTTCTTGTTCCATTTCCAACAACTCACGCACCAAAGGTGTTTCCATTTCATCAGCATCTAGTACGTCCATTAATTCTCGTAGTTGTTGTGGAGAAGAGTAGTACCAGACTTCTCCATTTTCAGCCTCCCTAAAATTACAATTCAATCATGTTACTCAATTGTCTCAAATAAGTTATACGTTAGGTTAGGTAGTAATTGTTTTGATTGATACTTACACAAATATGCGACGCGTAATAAACCAATACTTTCGACCATGTCGATCAAAGCCTAAATGTTCATGACGACATAGTAGGCCTTGTTTTTCAGCATCTGGTAAGCAGTCTGTTACTCCTAATGTCTTATGTTGTCTACAAAGAGCACATTGCCAGTCTTCGGAAGGTACATCAACTAGAGGAGGGTCGACGCATTCTAAGTGATAAACAGCTGGGCAAGTTTCGCAACAGAGGAGATCACCTAATCGGTGGCAAACCCTGCAGTGGTCATCATAATGTATAGGCACTGCAACAAAATCGTAAACACTGAGTAGTAATCCAAAGTAGACCCGGCATATGAAGTGCTTTAAATTTTACATCTTATTCCCAATATACACAATTTGTTTCATTCTCCTAGGTAAAACATATTGGATAATTTAAATATTATTAATGGTAAAAAAACAACTACTTAAAACATATTCTAAAGAAAATGCTGAAAACAAGCCACAAAAAAAGTCTAATATTATTAAATCGTGAAGTATATAGAGGGCCAGTCTCCACCAATCAGTCAGCGATTGTACCTTCATTTAAATCAATAAGAAAAATCGATCATAACATAAATAGGACTAAAACATTCTTGAGCTTAACTTTTTTAAACAGACCAGTGGATCAACTCAATAATTCTTACATTAACAATAGTCATTTTGCTCATGAAATTATCATTTAACTTATCATAAACTTGCAAAAATCAAATAGCTATTCTTAATTTATTACAATATTATTGTTAGGATTAGGCCACATTGGATTTGAATAGGGAGCAGTGGAGTTGATGTAATAAATACCTTTTTATTTGAATAAATTAATAAGTTATAAAATAATAATGAAACAGTATTCCCTTCAAGCTCATAAGGAAACAATATGAATTTTGGTATTGAGAACCTACAAGAATTACAATAATGTTTTTGTATTTGTGTGAATGTACTAAGTTGCAGATTTCTAAGAATGAACTTTTGACAGTTTAGAAATGAGCCTTATATATATGACATTAAGACTATCAGAAAAACGGTGAGTCTTATCCTTATACTAATAAGGTTTAATCTATAACTGTCAAAAATTCCTTCATAGAAATCTGCAACAATAACTTGATTTTCAAGGTTTCAGTTTTCCTTAAGCTAATAATTGTGAATATAATATACAGTGTGTTACCATGACCCAGGCTTTTACGAAAATGGGTAATAATACGCATTACTGGCAATTTTTTTCAAGTATTAAGAGTTGACAAATATTTAAATTAACTGAACAATTATTCTTTTTCGTTCGAACGATCAATGTAACGCGTGTACTGCTTAGTTGTCAAACGTTGCGAGTGGCTGCGATCTGTCATTGTCAAGTGCCAATTAACGATTTATTTTGAAGTACATTGCTTCTCAATTAACTTTTCTTAGAAAGATAATTACTTTTAAAATTAAGATTTTTAAACAAATAATGCACATGGTTTGGCTAAGAATCTGCATCTCAATACTCGGTTCAAATAAAAGCCTGCCTCATGTTAACACACTGTATACCATTTTAGCTAAAGAATTCTGGTTGTATGCATTTCTGGGTATAAATAGGAATGCACCCTTGCTATATGCATGAATGATTACCATAACAACAGGTATACTAATAAGCCAACTGTTCTATCCTCCTGCCGCCAAGACAATAAAAATTGCCAGTGAAATTTGAATAAATAGTACAGGAAATAGAATAGGATTTCATTTGTTTGAGGAGACCTTTTAATAGGCCTCTGGGCGGCAGGAGGCTATTGTCTTTGATATAATTTGTACATATGATATATAAAGTGTCCAAAGAATAGATAAAGTGTGGATCATTAAAGTGCACAACATATTCCTATAATTTATTATGTATATTTTTTAAGATAGCTATCTTAAGAATATATATGTCAGTGGTTCAATAAAAAACACCCCTGCCTTTAGGTGGCTTAGACATTAAATTTGAATAAAAGTACAAGCAAATTATAGCCAAATGATAAGCAAGAATGTGGGACATTTTTACTAAAACATTCACATATATATAGTCGGGTGACAACCAAAACTCACTATAAAAACTGTCACTACTCTTAGCAACCTCTTATGTCAGTATTGAATCAGAACTTAGATACAATCTCTATTTCAAGTAGGTATTTGTTACTTAGTGAGTTTTGGTTGTCAACCGATGATATGGTGTAATACATTAAGAGCATTATCCTGAGGATGTAAGTAGGAAAAATATATGTGAACCCAGGCCAAAAATATAATAAATAACTTGGGACATCTTACATAAATCAACCTAGTCCCACGGTAAACTCAATGAAGGCTTGTGATGTGGGTACCAGGCGAGAATATATATATAACAATAACATATAGATAATATTGAAGTAATATTTCAACTTTCTTCAGAAATATGCTGTAAAATTTATTAGAAACTTATTTAATTCTACAAATACATAGTTGGGAGTGAACCTACGTGTTAGTCTAGACCTAGACTAATTAGGTATAAAAATGTTATTCAAGTTGGAAAAGCATTTTCCAACAATTTAGGTTCATTGATGAATGAAAGCAACTATATGACAATATTTTTAACAATATTGAAATCAATTTATAGTTGTTTCAGGAACCTAATTGGATTTAGCAACCATATGTTATTTGTGATATCTGCAACCCAGTTAAGTATTAGATAGGATAGGTTAGTTTATCCATTAATTCATATCTGAAGAAAAGTAGCAACTTACCTTCACTGAGTAAATCATCTCGCACTGGGTTTGTAATTAAAAATTGGTTGCACAGAAACTGTAGGACTGCCAAACGATCCTCTGCATTAGTGAATGGATATTCACAAGAATTGACAATTTTGACCACATTCTTATCAAATGTTTTATCACTTTCAATATAAACCCTCAGCACTTCAGGCCAGGTCATGACATCAAGGAGAAATAGGGTTATGTTTACACTGTCTTTGTGATCTAGAGGACCAAAATGTGTCTGTTGAGCATCTTCTTCTCTAAGTAAGGCCTTTAATAACATTATATGAATCTCTATCAGGAGATTGCTTTGATCTTCACAGCTTACAGCTGCACACAGATCTTCAACACGAAATGGAGACAACCTAACCAGGTGCCTAAAGTGACGCAAAACTTCATATATACCAACCACTTGTAAAACAAGGTTTTGTGGGATGATTAAATCATCAGAGGATTGGGGAAGTTCAAGTGGAGGAATTTGTCTTTCTTGCTGTAACCACAGTGGATCTGGACTTGGCGGCCTTAGGACGTTAGCAGGGGCCTTTCGAGGAGTACCTCCAGTTGTGCTGTAGCTGCTAACCGAGAAATCACTATCACTGGCGTTGCCATCGGCAACCGACGCCTCGGAACTCTCACTACCGCGGTCTTCCTCGGGCTCTGATCGGTCACTACTATCGCCGAAATCGGAGCCATAATGATACTCAGACTCATGATAATCGGCCGCATGAGGATTGTACCCTCTGCGGGAATATGCACTGGACAAACCTCCTCGTTTCGATTTATGAGTTTTACCTCCTCTTTGTTTACGCGTACTGCGTCTACTTATATCACTTCCTTGTGGTGATGATGCTCTCGATGCAGTTGGGGTGCTGGCAAGAGATCCAGAACCCACATTTTGGGCTTGTAAATATTTAGGTTTTTTCAATAAATGATATTGAAACTTTCTGTTTTTCTCAAAATTTCCGGATTTTGGGGGTCTCCCGCGTTTTTTAGCACCTCTCCCCGACATTATTAACACCAACTGTCAATTATGTACTGTTTCGCACGTGTATAGCAAAAACATAGTGATGTTTACAAAAACAAGATGATAAAATATTTCAGTTCATCCTAAATCCCTCGCACTCATGATTCCAGCCGTTTGTAAAGCTTCCCGTACATTAAAAGTCACAACGCTTTCAACTCACAACTTCAAAGAGTATCTTTACGATGAAGTAAAAAGTAAATAAATTCACTGATACAAGTAGATATTTCGATTTTCTATACGGAAAGAATGCACCAAAAACTAATGACGCGAAATGCGAGTACATGCAATTCTGAAACGCTTAATGCTGGCTTCTCATTGGTCGATTATATGTCCGCCATATCGTTTTCATAAATTAGGAATTATTTAATTTATAATACGCGATATCTTCGCTGATAATACAGATATAATTACACGACACAAACTATATCGCATGTGATTAAATATAAATCCAAGTTAGGCCATTTTACGGCATAAGTCACTAAATTATA
>JALPQI010024872.1:0-12647 GCA_025490895.1 Thaumatotibia leucotreta
CCTATGGTGTATAAATAACATACCAAAAATGCAGCTTTAATACATGTTTTGCGAGTTTAATGTACGATTTGACCGTACTATTATGTTGTGTTATGGACTTACCCCCTTATCCATAAACGTCTACTAATAATTGTTTGTCCCTTTCGGTCTTAATAATGTGTCCATAAGAGCAAAAGGGACAAACAATACTTAGCGGCTTGTTTAGTTAGCAGACGTTTATGAATAAGGGGGTTAGTGTAAAAGATTACGATATTACGATTTATTTTCAATGTTGACGGAATGCGAATATTTAGCAAATGTGGCCATATTGTATGTTTTTAGCATCACACTTGGCTTCGGAGAACATGGAAAAATACACATATGTATTATGCCTATTGAAACAAAATGAAAAAAACAATAAGTAGGTACTCATTTCATCTATTGCGTGTACCGGTAGAAAACGAAAAATAAAATGATACCTACGGACAAATAAAACATGGAAGCCGCACGCCATACTAAATTGTCTTTCAAAAGCGGTCCTGAATTTTAGTTGACAAGTTTCACCCACTCTTCAATGTATCATTATAAAAACTTATTACAATTTCCTATGAAAACTTAAACCGCCATTTAAAAATAGTTGTCTATCAAAGTTTTGATTGGCTACATTCTACAGTGTGTGGCCTACAACCGGGGTGAAAATTTAAACGGTGCATTAATAAGCTGATCGACAATCATTTCCACATATTGTAATAAAAAAAAAACTTTTTTTTTTAATTTTTTGTTCATGTGTTTTTCATTATTATGGGTTCATTTACTTGAATTAAAAGTTACCAATAACTTATCATTTTTGAATCATTGAAAAATGTACAATTTTTTTTTTAAACCGTAACAAATTAGTGTAAAAATAAAAACAAAATTATTGTTATGACTTCGTACCTGGTATACTATCATGATGTCTTGCGACTGACAAGCTACGACATCGTGATGCCAAGATCCAGTACTAAAGGTCCATTGCTTTGAATGACAATATCTCCGAACTTAACCACTTTGAAACACCGGGACCTTTACAGGATTATTGCCGATAGTCTAAGGAGTCACTCATTTCATTTTTCTCCCGTGTTAAAGGCCACACACTGTATAAACATTTGTCAAAGATGTTGCGCCGAATTATGCGCAGTCTTAATAAAACTGCTAGATTCTGACGATCTTGGCATAATTGAACAATTGATTTTGGGGGCATTTTTGACGTATATTTCATCATGTGCGGTGTAAGTACCTATGCTGTTAGAGTAATTAATATTATTATGATTACGAGTATAGTTACGAGTTGAATTTGACACTGCACTGTTTTCCATTTGTTGTTTAAGTGTTGGTTGAGTATTTATGTGTCTAGTTTGATGTAATTCTTACCGAGTTTTGACACTTTGTAATAAAACTGACATTGTAGTATCAATATTATGTCAGTCATATACACTACTAGTTTTCACATATTTTCCGATACAACATTTAAGTATCTCTCCGGATATTAGCTCCAGCTCTTTACTATCCTCTTTCGGATATTGGATGTAGTTTTATTGGTACATTGTATCCAAGGCTGCTATTCAATTTTATATTTAGTTTCCTTTCATCAACAAATTTACGACTCTACCATTGCAGACATGTTTGTTTCGAGCCATATCGGGCTACGTATCAAACATATTAAAAAAAAAATTAGTAGAGTAAATAGTTGTCTTATATCACTTTCATTACCTTCCTTACATTTATTCCAAAGTAAGCCAAAATAATTACTATATTTCAATCTTGATTTTATTCTACAGGGTACTATTGTAGTATACAGAGTATACAGTATACAGTTTTATGAAATCACTCTTATTGTGGATCATTATTTGTCCATAATTTGCGAGGAAGGGAATGAAGCGGTAGAAACGCCTAGAGAACAACCTAAAACACCTATTCGTGTTATTCGACGGAGATCTTAGTTTTAAAACCTTATACAGGGTGATTGCGGGGTCGTGATCCCAACTGTGAAAAAAGTATTACGATGGTCTTTCTGAATAAGGTTACCCATGGAACAAATATGAATATCACGAAAAAAAAATTACTGATTTCATACCGACCGGCGCGGAAGTGTTCATAACTTCCAGTCTAGTTTCATAATTATGTAAACACATTTGCAAGGATGTAGTATGGAGAAATGTATACGTATTAATGAACTCGAACTTAACTAGTAAAAAAAGTACGCTTGTTCATATAGGTCCCATGGGAAACATTGTTCAGAAAGACCCCGTATTGTGTCTTGGTTGACTAAAAGTTATTTACCTGTATTCCACGTAAAATAACGACGGAGTCATTTCTCTCCCCTCCACCTAACGGCACTTCGTAGATTACTCGAACACCCTGTTAAAAAATAAACAATATAGTTAAAGTGCGCATTTGCTGATTATGAGATGTTTCTAGAATCCGAAAGGAAACTGATAAATTTTTCCTATTTTTATTTCATTACTGCGAGAGTAGGGTGTATTTTCAATTCACTTTGAGAGCAGCCGAGTGCATGAGAATTAAATATGTAACCTTTATGAATTTCGCCGAATTTTCACGTTGTCAACAATCACGTTTTCATTCTCACGTTTCTATTTTTATAAATTCAAATAAAAACTCATCGCGAGCAGCTAAATGTGAACGGCGCCTAGTTTTACTTGTTCAAAATCCGAACGTTCCAGTTGACTGAGCATGGGACTTAGATATAGATACGCATGATAATGATAGGATTGCTACGCTTTTCACATCTAATTTGATATGAATTGAATGATATCTCAGTTCCATTCTGATCACCGCCCAATAATAGTAACCTACTAAATGAGCTCATTGTGCTAAATCCGCCAAGAGTAACCTCCTGATTTATATCCCTAATAATGAAGACGTATTTCCGAAGGATTCCTAGGTCGTTTATGTAAATACGGGCGAAGCTGATCGCTTTGTCACAGGCTTGTCCGAAGAAACGAGAAAAACTTGGTCTAGATCACCGACGTTTTATAATGAATTTGTCTTCCGTGACTTTGTTCATTTATTTGGCGTGTTTTTTTACAAACAGTAAGGTTTAAAAGTGAAAAGTAATTTATGTACTTATTCATCGATTTACATAAAATTTACGAAGCAATAAGATAATTAATCTTAAATTAAAAGAGTAGATTCTTATGTTGACAACTTTTTTTTGTTCTATGGCTATGACGATGACGGTTGATTAGCCAGTGTCATGTCGATTTCATTACTAGAAAAAAATTCGTATGTACTACTCCTAATAATTTCAGTTGCTGTACTTGCTATTCCTGGAAAACAATTCACAACTTTTTTTTTGCTGCTGTCACTGTGTCTGCCTATGGATAACTTTGCTTTTGAAATCGTATTTAGGTCAGTCTATATGAAATTATAGACTATCAAACCAACTTTGGCAGTAACAGTAGAAGTATCTCTTGTTTAGTTGGTAGTAATTTTCCCGGTCCAAATCTGGCGTGCCTATCATGAGCTGCTGCCGTGAATTTGACGCTGACTTACTTTTTTCGATAGGTTACATATCGTCCATTAAATACTAAAGCGACACAACTCAAAAACCATGAAAATTTATTTTATTGCAAAAACGACATTATAAACACTAATATTTTACTAATAAGTATCAAAATTATGCAGGTGCCTTTTTTGCACTATCACTCTTTCGAGACTAACTTCAGTGCTAAACCGCCATTTTCTCAGTTGCGACTCGACCGTCGACCAAAATGCACGACATTTTTGTGAAAAAGTGCCATAAAACGAAAAAAGAAGTGATTACGTTAAGAAATATATAAGCAAAAGTGCCATATTTGTAGATGTGACCGTTTTGTATAAAATAAATACGTAAATATTATGTTTCTTTATATAAAAAGGAGTCGCAAAACGGAATGTGGTAGTTATCATTTTAAAATATCCTATCAAATTGGATTTTTCTTAAATTAAAACTGCCGTATTTAGATTTGCAACCTTTTTGAATTAAAAATATATTCGAATGAACCAATCACATGAGCCATATTTGTACATGCTGCTGTTTTGAATAAAATAAATATATATGGTATAGATGTCTTTATAAACAAAGGAACCGCAATACGGAAGGTGCCAGTTAGAATTCTAAAATGTACACTTCAATAGTACGTTTCAAAATACAAAATGATCGTATTTGAATTTACAACCGTTTTAATTCAGTATAATAATAAATTCCATAAATGTACCAGATTGAATAATTATGTTTTTTTTGCATGAAATCTTAAAAGATACAATAAATTTCATAAATACAATAATTGTAAAATGTGGTACTTTGTAATGTATTCGTTCAATTTAAAAGTATATTAGATATTACACAATATCTAATATACTTTTAAATTGGAAAATGATGACTGTGAATTTCGTGTACCTATAATCGCGACTACGAAGAAACAATAATGGCATAAACTTCGGATTATTAAGTACTTGTCATACTTACCTATATATTATTCGTATACAATACATGTAAACAAATATAGATCTAACCCCGTTAATTTGTACTTTGTATTGAAATTCGTAGTTTTTATAGAGACTTTGTGTTAACATAAATCGGCATTACTTTGAATTGCAGGTCGACTTTGATCACTAATTCCAACCACTACCAAATTGTATTAATTTTAACGAATCGAAAAACTCATTAGTATTTATTTTTTCACTATTGGCAATGCCAACATCGGGATGATGACAGTATTTAAAATAAATTATTACACATTATGCACGGCATCATACACGAATAAATGATTACTAAAATATAGACTGCAGTCATTATTGTACAGAACTTTTATTTAATATAAATGTATAGTATACAAACGTGACGCCACTTTTTTGTATTTCATGTAAATCTTTAAAAAAATCTAAAAAGATGTTGATTTCATCATACCTATTGCATCACTACATAGTACCCAAGTACTAGCGAGAAAATGTCATGTCGTCTAGAAAAAAAAAAAATTGGTACATTATTACTAATCATAAGCAGATTATTAAGAAAGACATAATATCTCTGCGATTAAACATTGAAAGATACTATACTTTTGTATCGGCAAAAGGTAAGTTCTTGTATAATTCTAATGAAAAAACTAGTAAACTGTCAAAACATATCAATTTGGATCATTTAGTATGGGATCACAGTAACTACCCCACAAATACAATATACATAGACAAAACAAGTAACAAAAAATACACTTAACCGATTTTTATTATTTACGGGCTTTCAGGTGGGCTAGTTTCGGTTTGTAGTAAAAAATAAATGGTATCAAAGTAATTCCATTCTCAATAATATGACTTTGATCGCGTTGTATTTATTTTATATTTTATTAACAAAAGCTACCACATTTTTTTATATAGCAGGTTGATTCTTGAAGAAAACCGATAATTATACCTGAATTTTAAATTAGTACGTCCGTTAAATTCATCAAAATATGCAACCAAAGTTCAAAATTAATCAAAGTAACCACGGTTTACGGTACCTATAAACATGTTTTGGCAATAAGTAAGTTAACAAATAGCAAGGAAAAGTTTTGCTTGGTTAAGTTTTGTTAAAAAACAGTATTTTTATGTTTATGACACGATTTTATGTATTCTTTAAATGAAATAAATGCATATTTTTTTGTATTTGTGGCCTTTGATTGAAATAAAAATATCAGAGTTCATGTTATTTTTTTATGCAAAACGGACGTATACGCTCATAAAAGTTTGTACAGCACATATTACTTTTTAATAACCAAACACACCAAAAGAGGGTTAAAATGCCTACAAATTGATATATAACACATATAATATTAATGTTGTAAAAAAAATTTGTGATAAAAAAACGAATACAAAATCTTTAAATAGCTCCCCTGTAAAAAGTAAATTTTTGACTTGTGTCGCTTTTGTATTTAATGGACGATATATGCCACACATAATACAAGCGTTGCCCATGCAATTATGATTTTTTCAATTTACATACGTAATTTAAATCCTAACTGTCCAACCTATATCTTGTGGTATTGTACTTAGGATGTTGACGACATTTCCTTGCTGTATTGCAATGCTGTGTGAGGAAGTCGGTAGCTCTTCGGTATCTAGTTACGTCAACCAGACGTTTCACGAGTAAGCGTTGCTTATTTTGGGGTTAGTTGATCTGTGTACGATTGTTCCAAAATACTTCGTCGGCTGACAAAAAAACTCCCTATAAAAACTGTTACTATTCTTATCAACTTCGTCTATCAGTATTGAGTCGAGAACTGAGACACGAGGTTTAAAGTAGGTATTAGTTACTTAGTCAATTTCAGTTACTAGTATCAAAGTAAGTCAGCGCTGGTCTTCCACATGGGGCCAATACCACAAAGCTTTACAACATACAATTCTACAAAATTGACAGCTACTTGTCTGGGAATTTAAACTTTGTAGAATTGTACGCTTGTAAAATTTTGTGGGATAGGCCACTGGACGGTAGGTATATATGACTCATAATGAACTCCATCTTTTGAGCTGATGTTCAGTTTTTAAACATAATTTTAACTGGTGCGGCTAGCAGACATTCATTTATCAAATTCAACAGTGTGGCAACTAGACTAATGGTTGCTTGGTGTCAATCCTATGTAGAAATCCGTTTGTCAGTTTGGATTTATTTTGTACACCTGATTAAAGTAATCGGATAAAGTCACTTTATATTTTAATTACTTAAGGGTTACTTCTACATCTACAAATAGGTGAATATTTTATATTTTTTTATTTCGTCATAGTCATCTCTACAAGCATTGTTACGAGAGATGGATGACCCTAAGAGTGTCATTTTAATGTAAACGTAATTCGGTATAGTCCATTTCTAATACGAAGGCCTGATGCCACTCGAAACTTTTGTCATTTAATTGGTCCACTACAAATTGGCACGTGTGGTACACCGATGCATGCATAAAATGTTTGTTATCACTGATCCTATTGCTGACGCCTAATGACTTTGTTAAGTGGAATCGGACCTTCGTATTTGAAATGGACTTTACCAATACCATGTCTAGCATAAGTAATCAATGTTTTATTTTATGTGACGAAGGTAGACAACTGAGCTCTCAGCCCACCTGATCGAAAGCTGAAACTGATGCCCATGGAAACACAGTGATCAAAAAATCGCCTATGCGCTGCCTACCCTGAGGACTTGGAGTGTTGTTGCTATGCGTCATCCCGTTTCGGTAATAATGATTAATGGGACGACAATGACTAATTCGAGCGATTAAAACGCTGCTCGAAGAATCACCGATCTACTTCTGCAGTTGGGAAGCAGAAGGTGGCATTGAGCTGAAGATAATAACGGTGGAGTCGTTGATATTTTTTACGATTCATTGAATAATTTATTAAAACAAAATACGTATACTCCATTTCAAATATCATGGCCGATAAAACCGATGCCACATAAAACTTTGCAGTGGCATCGGGCCATGGTATTTGAAATGGAGTACACACTTTGACAGGGTTTCGTTTTTATAATTATTAGATCAATTAAATTAAAGCTTCAATATTTTAAAATTTTACTTCATTTTCATGTCAGAGGTAGTCATACCTCTGACATGAAAATGAAGTAAAATTTTAAAATATTGAAGCTTTAATTTGTATCATAAAGCCAAGTTGAATAAAACTAGCATTTCATGTGACTTTTATTTAAGTCTGCTTTACTTGTAGCCCAAGTGAACAATGTGATGGTAAAAAACACACACAAGTACGTGTCATTCTCATGGTTCAAATATTTGTATACTTTTTTATTTCATTATTAGTTAGGAGAGCTGTGGACTTGGAGTGCCAAGTGAATCATCCAATAATCAAAGTCATTAATCGACATAGACATTTTTGACAGCGACGTTCCAGAGTTTAACCCTTTCCCGAAAGAAAGTAATTTAATATAGTGATTTTTAACTTTCACAATTATCAATATCACTCATATTTTTAAGCCAAACTGGTCTTAATCGTCTTATTCGTCAGATTTTAGCCCGCCAGCGACCACGGGTGTAACGTCAGGATAATATTAAACGTAAATTTACACGATAAAGATACATTTGACACAGACCTACAAACATGGACTATAGGCATGTTTGCATAAATTAACTATCATAACATAATTATGCATAAAACCAGCGTGACTCAGGCGACCGTAACCATAGTAATAACACACGGAAAAAAGTTGATTCACCTAATGAAATATAACTTCAAAAAATTTAAATAAAACTATGAAAACGGACAAACTCGCGTATAATTATTTACTAATTTTAACTTATTACTTACTACTTTAATTTTAAGTTATTACTTTAATTTTTTCAAAAAATTCTTTAGTCTCTCACGAAATGAAATAGTGATGCACGGGTTAAGCCCGAAAGCCATCGCTCACACGTCACTGGGATGGATGAGATGGGCGCTAATCAATAACGGGAAGATCCCCAGGGAATTGTGGAACAGAGGCATTAGATGTCACTGTTTCCCCTGTTTTTACCTGGTAACAAGCGAGTAATGTTCTTTCGTCAAGCTTGATCGTAAAATATTTTACTACTCGTACTGAGAGTTACATAAAGGTGAGAATTTGTTTTCGGGGAGATATTGTTTTCCTGTAGGTATCGTACCGTTATAAGTACCGTATACTTTATTTGTCCATTAGTTACTACGCTTTTATTGATAGGAAAATACAAATACTATGGACTCTTCTCGTTTCAGTATTTTCAAAAATAAATTATTATTTTATAATTCAAAGTATAAAAACTTGTTTTTTGCAGTTACGTTGCCTTTCTAAAGCGGGTCACCCACCAAATCATGATAGTAGAGCTGGCAGGATGCTTTCTTCTAGCACACTATGTAACTGTTGTCCCCTGACGTGACATAATAAAAACATAAAAAAAGTGATTTACCCATAAAGAAATCTGTAAATTAAGTAATGTTTGTATAAGTAAAGCAATAATAAAATATTTATTATTTTGTACCAACGTGTAAAATTTCCGTAATGTTTTGGACACCAAATTCCACTAAACTAAGCTGAACAATGTATCTACGTAATACTTTCATTGGCAATGTTGGCAATAAAACATCATCCATATGTAACATGATCCTCCCCTTGTTGGTAAATAGAACCAGTTTCCTTAATTAAAGAACGCAATTAATTCTCTCTCTCTGTTGCGCTGTCGACATCTGGTATACTTACTTCGAAACTTTATTGAAGGAATAACTTATCTGTACATAATTCTTCAGAAGCAATTTGCGGGTACCGTCGAGTACAAAAAATTTGTTACGAAAGAATTAAAGTGCCTTGGGACACGTTTTTAAGCATTTTTATGTTCACCTCATTTTGCCTGTAATGTACGGTGCTAATATCAGTTATGAATTTATGAACTTATGGACATGAATTTGCAGCCTGTTCATCCGTAGTTGTATAATTTATTAAACAACTTTCGACCTTATTAATACACATTATAGGGCACCAAAAATATACAAATGGAATCCTTATGGTGCGACTCTGTCCGTCCGTCTGCCACATTCTTAAATATCTCAAGAACAACCGACGCTTTCAATTTGAAATTTTGAACGTTGTTGAATAACGCTAACCGCAAAACGTTAACAGCTTTATTTTTTTAATAATGACCGGAAATGCCCGATAGGAAGAGGGAGAACATTTGAAAGTCTAGCTAACTAGGTCTACTGAAATATCATTTGAAAGAGATTAAATCTGGCACCCTAGTGAAAAGGGGTATAAATCGAAATTTGCCACTTTACAGGAGAGCCAAAAAACGATTGGCGAAATTATTCAAAATTACTGTGCCGAAATGGCTAAAGAATTAGAATAACTTTAAATGTACTTTGAGTAAATACAATGCGTCATTGGTTTATGGCTAAAATCAATAGTTTAAAAAAAAATGACTTGTACCCGCTGAAATAAATGCTATTTAGAAATATAACCAAATTAGTACCCCTTTTCACATATATTGGACATTAGTGAAAACAGGTATACATTTAACTTATTTTATAATAACTCTTTTTGAGATGTACTTTTACGAAAAAAAATTAGCTGAGTTTGTTTGCGAAATTAATTTTAATGGCATAGCATGTACGTATACAATATAATTCCAAAAAAACCGACTTATACCATTGTGCACAAAATGTTAGTAACGTGTAAAAGGGAATAACAAGATTTATATTAATCACTTTATTCAATTGTATCCAAATTCTATGAAATAAGTTACATTAAAAATATTTCTTTTTTCCACATATTATTAGAAATTATTTCCTTGAATTAGAAAATATTACATCTTTTCAACAGCCAAAACACAACGCATCATAAAATGAAATGTTTTTAAATTTTATAGTACCAAAAAATACCATAATGTAGCATTTATTTATTATTATCAAAATCGTGTCATAATATTTTTTTTCTCATGCCTTATTTTGCTAACACGGTACTCGACAAAAAATCTAAATAGTACAAATAGTCTTACTGTCCGAATTATAACTTTATGCCCTGGATATCGTGCGCGCAGCTAGGTAGGTACGTTCCGTAACGCCTGAATGGTAATTTTGTATCTTATCGAGTCACCTAAAATAACATACTATTGAAAATCGATATTTTACAAAAAAAACTATTGTCTATAGCCTATCGTAATATACATTACCATACAACTGTGAAAAAAAAAAGTTCGAAATAAGCATAAATAAAGCAAAGCACGACCGAAGGGAGTGTTTTAAATTGACACGATTTACGAATTTCATCTTTGCATGGGTATCGTACGACATTTTTCAGTACAGATGGCCTTCCGAAGTTTTCAACCAGGCAAGATATAAACGACTCCTCGCACTAGTGTGTAAAGAAGTTATTTCAGTTGTTTCGGATAAAAATAGTGACGTTGCATTGCAGTACTCTGTATGGAATCTTAATAAACAGATTTTAATCGAAGAGTATAAAAAGCCTCTCACTATTATGTTCTATTGATTATAATTCTTCTAAAAGTTGTATAGGTAAATATAGGTACGATCAACTTGAATTATTGTGTTAATTATACATTAACTTTATTAATTTCGTTAGTAGACAATTTAAAAAAATATTGTTTTAATATTGTTTTCATTATGTTAGCATTCGTAAAAATCACGGCTTGTGCCAAGCTGTTTTGAAATTGTTCTAATCACATGTTTCTGGAGTAATAAAGATATAGCAACAGCCATAGAACAGCAGCAAATACTCGCACAAGGCTATTATAGCGCGCTTTCTATATTACCTAGATCATTAAGTAAAATTGATACTACAATTAAAAAAAAAGTATTTGCGTTAGGTAATTTAAAACTGTCAACACAAACTAATATTACTAACATAGGTTTTGACAAATAAGCAGCAGAATTTAACAGCTTGAATTTGGAAAAAAAAATACAATCATACTTTAAGAAAATCATTAACCACTAAGTAAATTTAATTTTAAAAATTAACACTATTTTAACAATCATACTTTAAGAAAATCATTAACCACAAAGTTAATTTTAAAAATGAACACTATTTTAAACATTGTAAACTTAGTGTAAAAGGGTACACCTTACTACAAATCCGTCAATTTACTGGTGTTAAATGTTAAGTACCTAATACTTTTTAATTTAGTGCAAACGGATATAATTCCCGCAAATGGATTGTATCACATGTAAAAAACTGTAATTCTAAGTGATTAAAGTCGACTTGTACCCGTAAGAACATAATTTTATTCGTGAATATGGATTGATGTCGAATTGTATCTCAAAAAATGTTTTTATTGTTCGTGTAAAGTGATTTAAATACACATAGATCCTCATTATCCGAGTGACCATCAAGAGAATATGAGTAGTTATAGCGTTACACACAACAAAAATTCAAACGCGTAAAACATAGCTACACTAATACCTTTTGTAACTTTACAACGATATACTTTTTTTGGTTAATAAGATTTATTTCAACTTATACCTGACACTGCATGGTCATTTGTGTTAGTTATACCATATTACACGACCGTAACTCTGTCAATTTACGTGATATCTTAGATCTTTTTACACCAACAGACGCAATTTTTTTTTGAAATTTTTTGGTATACTTAACTCAATTTGGCCAAAATTCGACTTATACCCCTTTTCACTAGGGTGCCAGAAATATTCCAAAACAATTTTTTAATATTTTTCTTGTAGAATACAATTTTACTTAAGGTGCAGTCGGGTGATTCCGAACGTCAGAAATGCTCGTATAATTTCGGAATTTTTATGTGACTTAATATTAGACGACTTTCTAAATTACCCGACTGCACCTTATGAAGAAGAATTTTAAAAAATCGTTCCCAGAGAAAATAGTTCGGGTAACTGATTTGAATCAAGTTAATGCGCAATTTTACTAAATATTACCTACATCATCATTTTTTAAACCCAATTTAAGCCTATTATGTCTAAAGCAGTATGTTTTGATCACGGTTCGGTAGTAAAAATGTTAGTAAACTTAAAAAGAATCATGTCATGATTTTATCTATTTAATTGTACATACACTCACCTCTATCGCAGTATCGATAAGTAGATAAAGCGGCTTGTAAGCATGCATAACTTTCGCTCGATATACGAATAACTTGCGTCCGCACACTCGTCGAGGCTCCAGA
>JALPQI010024873.1:0-14485 GCA_025490895.1 Thaumatotibia leucotreta
TACTTGTCTACTAACAAATCTATACGCGCCTCATAATCCTTCACAGAACCCACATCATACTTGTCCTTAGCAAAAAGTGATGTATATTTGCTTATTAATTTGTTTATTTCGGTCTGTTGTTGTAAATCCAAGTGATTAACTGAAACTTCAAAATTATCAATCGCAATGTGTTCATTAAAATTTATTCGACACTCACAGTTATTTCCATTTTCATTTTTATTTGAATTACATGAATTATTATCCTCTCTGCACCTTCTTTTCCCTTCAAGTTTGCTACCCGTTAAGCTGGGAATAATTTTAGCATCTTGTTCTTTCTTATTGGGAATACATTGCGTAATCTCTAAGTTTTCATTTTGACACAATTTGAAATCTCGTATGCAATCTAAGCCAACTAAAAAATCAGAATCAAAGTTTTCTTTATCTACTACAAAAACACTTACAGTTTTTTCAATATCAAATATTTTTAACTTTACCGTTATCATTCCTGATGATTTTCTAACGCCATTGATCGTCTTTAAACCTGCACTGCTTACACCAACATTCTTAGTGTTATTTTTTAAAGACAATAATCTTTTGTTTATCAAAGACACATTAGAACCTGAATCATATGTTCCTAATACTTTTAAGGTGTCATTTATTAACAAATCAATATTAATCAATGGCGGAATGTCTAGTTTTTTGGATCAATCTCATTCAACTCGGTCTCCAATGTGGAGTTGTTAACAGTCCGGACATTGGCTGGCTTTAATTGACCATTTCTATTTCTAAACCAGCATAGAGGCTCTGGATGGTATCTCATTCCCCTGTTTTCTTTTTCACATAATCTACATGGTTCTTTTAGACTTTTGTCCTTCACTTTATTATCAAAACTATCTTTTTTTTCTGAACTAGCAATTTTTCTTTCCCAAATTTTTTTGTCTACTAAATGCTCCAAACCCCTTATGCTACTGAATAAATCCTGAGTCTCTTTTAATGTATCCCTATCAATCTTATCTGCTATGAAATTTGGCAAACCTACAGCGATGAGATCAATCAAAGTCACTTTATCAATATTCTTATTCATCTCTAACAAAAGTCTTTCCTTTTTCAAAGCATATTCTAACAATGAGCCCTGTCTATACTTATACAATAAGGCATACCTGATTGGTGACCAACTCTTGTCCGCATAAGTTTCAGAAAAATTTTTACGCCACAGCGACCATTCCGACTCAACTGTATGCTTTATTATCATGGCACTATACCAGTCTTGACACGAGTCATCTAAAAATAACCTAAGAGCTTCAATCCGTTTTGTATCTTCTTCTATTCCTAAACGTGCACATTCAGCTTCAAAAGTTGAAATCCACTGTGTTACATTTGACATTTTCCTTGAGAATTTTTCTATAACAAACTTTTCTTTTAAATTTTTCATACTATTAGTTTTAGACTTGTCACCTTTACTTTCAGCAAAATTTTCAAGAATCCTTGATAATGCTTCCTCCGATATTCCAGCCGCTGCAGTCAGTTCCTGAGTCTTCGGTGCAATTTCCTCCAACAAGTACTCCTTAAACTGCATGTTGCCATCTTCATCCATATAGCACCCAGTTATATCTGATGTCAATGAAATCCACACCTGCCTCTTATCATGTCTCTTTCGCAATGAATTTCTTACTTTCTTGAAAATTTCCGTTCCCACAATTGTTTCATGATATTTGACTGGTTGGTATTGTTCAGGGATGGCAAAGACACATTTTTCAACATCCGTTATAGAGGTTACACAAATGACACTAGACTTTGGGTCGTCACTTGCTGCCTTTACCACAAACTCAAACTTCAACTTCTCCATCTTCGCCAGTAAATAGCTGAGAATGTTGTTTTATAATGTGCGTTACACACGATGAGAAATAAAAGAATGGTGTTGCTCTAAAACAGAGAATAGTTTTTATTAAAAATAATGCGCAACACATTTAACATTAGGTACAGTTGAAATGAACTAAATATTATAACACTTACCTAAAACAGAGAAACAACATTAAAGCTATTATTCCTCCAACTAACAATCTTTAATTATTAATCTAATATCTAAAATCTTTATCCATTATAATGCACTTTTTACCAATGTAGTTTTATTTGGCATTAGACTTGTCAAGTGTCAACAGCCAAAGATAAATATGTCCAAACTCAAGATAGGTGAATGAAGATAGTAAATACTTCTTCATTTACATATGTCTTCGGCTAGCAACCCCTTTCGCCCCGGCCTCTATAGTAATGTACTATTAACTATTAGCCATATTTCCCATTTCCCATGAGCTACCTAGTACTTATTAGTGCATTTAGATTTTTTTTCTCAAATATTTGTAATTTATCCCGCAGAGCTGCCAGAGACGTCGTTCACGCGCAGCATCAGCAACCCGGAGGCGGTGATGCGGCGCCGGCGCCAGCAGAAGCTGGAGAGGAAGCTGCAGCAGTTCCGCTCCAAGGACGGCGGACCCGACACTGGTGCGTACTAGATATAATTTGTAATTTATCCCGCAGAGCTGACAGAGACGTCGTTCACGCGCAGCATCAGCAACCCGGAGGCGGTGATGCGGCGCCGGCGCCAGCAGAAGCTGGAGAGGAAGCTGCAGCAGTTCCGCTCCAAGGACGGCGGACCCGACACTGGTGCGTACTAGATATAATTTGTAATTTATCCCGCAGACCTGTCAGAGACGTCGTTCACGCGCAGCATCAGCAACCCGGAGGCGGTGATGCGGCGCCGGCGCCAGCAGAAGCTGGAGAGGAAGCTGCAGCAGTTCCGCTCCAAGGACGGCGGACCCGACACTGGTGCGAACTAGATATAATTTGTAATTTATCCCGCAGAGCTGCCAGAGACGTCGTTCACGCGCAGCATCAGCAACCCGGAGGCGGTGATGCGGCGCCGGCGCCAGCAGAAGCTGGAGAGGAAGCTGCAGCAGTTCCGCTCCAAGGACGGCGGACCCGACACTGGTGCGTACTAGATATAATTTGTAATTTATCCCGCAGAGCTGCCAGAGACGTCGTTCACTCGCAGCATCAGCAACCCGGAGGCGGTGATGCGGCGCCGGCGCCAGCAGAAGCTGGAGAGGAAGCTGCAGCAGTTCCGCTCCAAGGACGGCGGACCCGACACTGGTGCGTACTAGATATAATTTGTAATTCATCCCGCAGAACTGCCAGAGACGTCGTTCACGCGCAGCATCAGCAACCCGGAGGCGGTGATGCGGCGCCGGCGCCAGCAGAAGCTGGAGAGGAAGCTGCAGCAGTTCCGCTCCAAGGACGGCGGACCCGACACTGGTGCGTACTAGATATAATTTGTAATTTATCCCGCAGAGCTGACAGAGACGTCGTTCACGCGCAGCATCAGCAACCCGGAGGCGGTGATGCGGCGCCGGCGCCAGCAGAAGCTGGAGAGGAAGCTGCAGCAGTTCCGCTCCAAGGACGGCGGACCCGACACTGGTGCGTACTAGATATAATTTGTAATTTATCCCGCAGAGCTGACAGAGACGTCGTTCACGCGCAGCATCAGCAACCCGGAGGCGGTGATGCGGCGCCGGCGCCAGCAGAAGCTGGAGAGGAAGCTGCAGCAGTTCCGCTCCAAGGACGGCGGACCCGACACTGGTGCGTACTAGATATAATTTGTAATTTATCCCGCAGACCTGTCAGAGACGTCGTTCACGCGCAGCATCAGCAACCCGGAGGCGGTGATGCGGCGCCGGCGCCAGCAGAAGCTGGAGAGGAAGCTGCAGCAGTTCCGCTCCAAGGACGGCGGACCCGACACTGGTGCGAACTAGATATAATTTGTAATTTATCCCGCAGAGCTGCCAGAGACGTCGTTCACGCGCAGCATCAGCAACCCGGAGGCGGTGATGCGGCGCCGGCGCCAGCAGAAGCTGGAGAGGAAGCTGCAGCAGTTCCGCTCCAAGGACGGCGGACCCGACACTGGTGCGTACTAGATATAATTTGTAATTTATCCCGCAGAGCTGCCAGAGACGTCGTTCACTCGCAGCATCAGCAACCCGGAGGCGGTGATGCGGCGCCGGCGCCAGCAGAAGCTGGAGAGGAAGCTGCAGCAGTTCCGCTCCAAGGACGGCGGACCCGACACTGGTGCGTACTAGATATAATTTGTAATTTATCCCGCAGACCTGTCAGAGACGTCGTTCACGCGCAGCATCAGCAACCCGGAGGCGGTGATGCGGCGCCGGCGCCAGCAGAAGCTGGAGAGGAAGCTGCAGCAGTTCCGCTCCAAGGACGGCGGACCCGACACTGGTGCGAACTAGATATAATTTGTAATTTATCCCGCAGAGCTGCCAGAGACGTCGTTCACGCGCAGCATCAGCAACCCGGAGGCGGTGATGCGGCGCCGGCGCCAGCAGAAGCTGGAGAGGAAGCTGCAGCAGTTCCGCTCCAAGGACGGCGGACCCGACACTGGTGCGTACTAGATATAATTTGTAATTTATCCCGCAGAGCTGCCAGAGACGTCGTTCACTCGCAGCATCAGCAACCCGGAGGCGGTGATGCGGCGCCGGCGCCAGCAGAAGCTGGAGAGGAAGCTGCAGCAGTTCCGCTCCAAGGACGGCGGACCCGACACTGGTGCGTACTAGATATAATTTGTAATTTATCCCGCAGAGCTGCCAGAGACGTCGTTCACGCGCAGCATCAGCAACCCGGAGGCGGTGATGCGGCGCCGGCGCCAGCAGAAGCTGGAGAGGAAGCTGCAGCAGTTCCGCTCCAAGGACGGCGGACCCGACACTGGTGCGTACTAGATATAATTTGTAATTTATCCCGCAGAGCTGACAGAGACTTCGATCACGCGCAGCATCAGCAACCCGGAGGCGGTGATGCGGCGCCGGCGCCAGCAGAAGCTGGAGAGGAAGCTGCAGCAGTTCCGCTCCAAGGACGGCGGACCCGACACTGGTGCGTACTAGATATAATTTGTAATTTATCCCGCAGAGCTGCCAGAGACGTCGTTCACGCGCAGCATCAGCAACCCGGAGGCGGTGATGCGGCGCCGGCGCCAGCAGAAGCTGGAGAGGAAGCTGCAGCAGTTCCGCTCCAAGGACGGCGGACCCGACACTGGTGCGTACTAGATATAATTTGTAATTTATCCCGCAGAGCTGCCAGAGACGTCGTTCACGCGCAGCATCAGCAACCCGGAGGCGGTGATGCGGCGCCGGCGCCAGCAGAAGCTGGAGAGGAAGCTGCAGCAGTTCCGCTCCAAGGACGGCGGACCCGACACTGGTGCGTACTAGATATAATTTGTAATTTATCCCGCAGAGCTGACAGAGACGTCGTTCACGCGCAGCATCAGCAACCCGGAGGCGGTGATGCGGCGCCGGCGCCAGCAGAAGCTGGAGAGGAAGCTGCAGCAGTTCCGCTCCAAGGACGGCGGACCCGACACTGGTGCGTACTAGACACAGAATTAGATTTGGAGAAGAAACAAGTTCATTCGTTTGTATGGCGGCCGAGCGTGTCAGGTTTTGTACTGAAGTTGTTACTTGGATATGATTTTAAATATGTCTCAGGCCCTTGAGTATTCATATTTTTTTTGTGTTGTTGCAATTATTATTACTTAGGCACTGGTCTCACCGCCAGCTACTAAGCTATGAACTATCGGCTATAAACACAAACGGATCATTGTCAGTCCGAAAAACAAAAGTTGTCCACTCGGTGGTCAAAAGTTAACAGCTTTTATAGATCTATGTTACGATTTGATTGCATAGGGCTATAGACCGGGGAACCTAGTTGTACCGTTAATTGTTTTATCCCAAAATTAGTACAGGAATTCCTTAACTTTAGGTATGTCCACCGAAAAGACGATAACCTAAATCTGACAATGACCCAAACAAAAGATATGCACTCCCGTGTAAATAAACGAGACACGGCGATACTCGCCCGGCTTTGATAGCTAATAGCTGGGCGAGTATCGCCGTGTCTCTTTTATTTACACGGCAGTGCGTATCTTTTGTTCGTGTTTATAGCCGATAGTTCATAGCTTAGTAGCTCGCGGTGAGACTAGTGCCTTAAGGAGGCATTATTAAGGTTTTTGTTCACTTCAACTTACAAAATTTGACGCCCGAAAGCTGCAAGCTGCGATTAAAGACGGACAACTCAGTGGATTTCACTGAGTTCATTTGACACGCTAAGTAGATACGTTTCCTTGATCTATGGTATATATGACATCTGTGGTACTAGATATAATTTGACTACTTCGAGCATACTCGGAGGGAATACTGCCTGTTTCTTATGTTAATATTGCCATCCCAAAAAGAGCGATGGATATTGGTGATTCAACTTTTTTCTATCTGTTATTGCCGCGGTTACGGTCTCCTGAGTAACGCTGGTTTTATACAAAATTATGCTACTTAAATTATGAAAACATGGATGTAGTCCATGTTTGTAGGTGGCCCATTAAGGAAAGGGCTTATTAATACCAGAATAATGCAATTTAAGTAACATAATTTTGTATAAAACCAGAGTTACTCAGGAGACCGTTACCATGGTAATAACAGACGGAAAAAAGTTGATTCACCTATATACTTTTTGTGGCTTCTACTAAACTAACATAATAGTTTGTCAGAATATATCCACCCAGCTAGATAAACATAGGGGACGGCAACACCTCTTCAAATCTATGCCTTTTTAGTAACGTAAGACGCTTAGACAGATAATAGGCATGATGAATGACAAGTCAAGTCAACATCTTCTATCGAACTGTCAAAACGATCGGCACTATGAAATACACTATTGTGACGTCACGGTTTTATACTGCGAAATGACCATTTTTTTATTTTAGGGCCTGGTTTCAAGACCTTTAAGCCAAGCCAAATGATCTATTCTTCTGAGTTCTTGCCATCTTCATGTATCATGTCGTGCATAATGTGGAATCATTTATTTTAACTACAATCATCATCCCTATTGAAATAATTCATATACACTCATATTATAGAAACAGTCGCCAACTACAAACTACTACAACTACCGTACGTAATACCGCCATCTACAATAGCATTTGCTAAATTAAACGCATACTTTTTAAACGCTCACAATCAATACTTCCTGATATACCGCCATCTATGATATTTTTCACTAACTAGTTGCTGTTTGGAAAAGCTAGCCTAGGGTAGGATTACAAGATCCTTTTTTTAGGGGTGGCTTTGGAATACATGTTTGACGAGGGTGTCCGATAGATGGCAGATTTAGTAACCGTTGGATAACTGTATTATTTTTGTTAGATAAAAAGTTTGGTATGTAGTACTTCCGAAATTACCCACGTCTAAACTTTCGAACTTTAGGACCTCGCTTTATTTTGTTATCTCACCGAGAAGAGAGAACTTATGGATCAATTCGTTTTATTCTTGATTTCTGGGTTACCTATCATAGTTGTATTTCGCCCTACGCCTCTTAGTTTCTCGCATTAATATCAGTTAAATGCCGGAAAAAGATATAAATGGTCTTGACAATATTGTTTGTCTTGTGCTTTACTAGTCCTGCAATTTTTCTCCATTTAGAATTAAGCTAATAAATGTTTCTAGTTTGTATTATTATTATTATTTTTCTGTATTCATATTTGATGATTCTCATGATTCATTAGATCCCTGTTCGTTGTGTAAAGGAAATATAGCTAATGGTTATAAAATAAATTCAGGGCGTAATAAGTTTCTTACAAGCTTTTATTATAGGCGTAAAAATAAAAATAATGTAGTATAAACATAAACTATAGCACTTATACATGTGTCGGCCGTGTGGTGACGGCAGTAAGAATCCATTTGTCACCACCCCAACTCCTTCTGCGGGTGTCATAAGAATCGACTAAGAATTGAAGTGTGTTATTGTGTAAGATTGATGATGGGCAGCAGCGTCATCATAGTGGACACATTACTACGATCGCCAATCCGCTTGCCCAGCTTGGCGATTATGGGCATTTACCTTCTAATGCGTTTATACGCATCGTTAATAGGAGAGGTCTACGTCCAGTTGTGGACATGTGCAGAAAAACTTAGATAAAATGTTATATTAAAAATAAGTAAAAATCACTACCTACTTAAAAGTTTTTCTTTACGGTTCGCCTTTAAATGGTTTTATGGCTTTGTCCTATGTCATAAGAGTTAGCGATGTATCCGTATCAAATGTACTTTTAATACACGATTACCCTTTCTTAAAATCGCTCGAATCCTGGTAAACCTGCAAAACATTTTACAATAATTTGTTGTTAAAGTTTTAAATTTCATATTATATCTTGCGATTCTACCAATAACTCGTCCCCAATTGTGGGTTAAAAAAAAGTTTCCAGTGCGGTCTCAATGCGAATGTTAAAAGCATTTCAGACTCCAGGGATACGACATACGTTACGTTGTGTAGTACCGTCTTAGTGCCTAAACCTTTTACGTCACAAAAGCTCGGAACAAAATAAATAACGCATTTCCTTGCTAGTACAGAGATAACATGAAAAAGAAAAAAGTTAAATTAGTCGTAACGGCGTTCTACCTTCAACTTAGAGCGGAGGCAAGTTCAGGGAAATTTAATTTAGGTACCGACTCCGAGCCGGAAGTCACGAATCGCACAACTCGAGTTTGCCGCTCTTTGTGCATAACTTGAAAAGCAGATTGCATGACACAGTTCTTGAACTTCCTTCTCTAGTTCGTTATAAAATTGAGAATCCATGATAGCATAATCCTCAGACTAAGCGTTCACATACGTGTGCCAATAACCCGTGTATAGTTATGTCCCTACACAAGTTCGTAAAATATTCAGCCTCAATTAGTTAAAATAGTTAATATATATTAATAGTTAAAAGTAGGATTTAATCTTATGTCCGTACTAGATGTTTTTCAACTGATGAAAAAAACGGAGGAGGTTATCAAGTCTATATGCCTATTTCATTTTATGCATGACCTTTGCAGACTAGTCCATCAAGGGTTGTCCCGTTTTCTTAAAATAATCTAACGCTGCTTTTAGTCCACTACGAATGTTACCCGTAATATAAGACCTTCCACGACACTCCAGGGGTTAATTGAAAAATCGTAAATGAAAGTTTTCCATTCCAATATTAAGCTCCTTCCATCGCCGATCTTAATCCTTAACGATGTAATTCATTAGACGCCTGCGGAATTCGGATTCGTCTTAATTAAAATTAGTATTGAGCCAGGTATAGCTCCGTGGAGAAATATAACGCTCGTTAAATCCTCCCTTGACTCCCCGAGCCTGACTTCAGTTTACGGGGTCCATACTTATTTACATTGTTGTTTGCTCTACGGTGCGGTGTTAGTACACCTAGTGTACATATGGACTCGGTATACAGTTTCCGTCTCTTGAGGGACTTGCTTGCCGCTTGTAATATTTCAAATACGTGGCACATATGGACATGTCTGCGTTTATTTTTCTAACGAATACCTACAGCGCGTGGTTGAATGTCACGTCCTTATATCCCAAGTGCCTTCATTTCCTTTGTGAAATTAATTTATCATGAGTGCATTCTTCCCGGTAGTTAATAATAATCATGTCATGACATAGACATTTTAAGTTGCATTGGAGCATTATGATGTTGGTCGAGACTCTTCGCTATTAAACCGTTCGCTGAAACAACTATCGGGTCTATGATCGTCGATTCAACTTTCCACATGGCGGTTATCTCGTGTTCCAAGTCTAGGTACTTACTGGACTTGTCCTTCTCGGCCTTCACGAGATTGAATAAAGATAACATAGACATTTTAAATTGCATTGGAGCATTATGAAGTCAAATAAGTACTTAATCAAATGTTAGATGTGTATAACTTTTGGTACCTTTCTAAAAATTAACCAGAAGACAAAGATTGGCGTTAGATTTGTCTAAAGTTTTTCTTTTTATACAGGTGGCACGCTAAAAATATACGGCTCGTCGCTATGCCCCGACGTGCCGTACAAAACATTGCTCCTGTCAGTCGGCGACACGGCCGCGGGCGTCGTCCGCGAGATGCTCGACAAGTACGGCCTCTCGCGCCACGACCCGCAACAGTTCTGCATCGTCCAGGTATGTCGTATCAGAGGGCCTACTGCGAATCATCGACGTGTTGCTTCACTCTTGTACTTTATTTTTTTTAGTCTTATTAATTTAAAGGCCATACATCTTTCACTCTTGTACTTGTCAATTCCTAAATATGACAAGGAAGGAACACGTCATGAGTGATTCGCGATATCTTATGCATATTCAGGTCATTGCTATTGCCAAGTTCCATACATTTGTCATTATACGTCGGCGGCGACGCGACGGCGGGAGAGGTTGCCAGCTGTTGTTAATCTAGAACGAACTGGCTTATCCTCTTAAGGCCCATCATACAAGAAACATGAAGAAAATTAATAATGTAGGAAGTGAGCTTATATTTCTTCTATTTGAAAATTGAACGAAACAAACCAAACATGAATCCGTGCAACTTCAATGAAGCACCTCCTCCTAGTCGATACTATAGAGCGAATAATGTAAACCTCTTAATCAAAATGTGTTAAATTTCCAATATACGTCATTGAATACTGCTAAATCTATGTGTATGTAATCAACTCTTACCAATAGATTCTCCTAAACTATAAAAACACACCACAAAAGTAAAATAGTGCTAGATTATCGACATTTCTTTGAAAAGTTTGTTTACATTGTTCGCAACTGGCATAAAATGAAATATACTCAAAATTATCGCATTTATTAATTTGTTTAGAACGAAACTATTATAATAATTACCTCTTGCCAGTGTAAATTATTTATTGAGAGATGCTTGCTATCAAATGGCGAAGGTTCAACAGAACGTGATGTAAAGTAATGGTTAAGATTGGTTCAAAGTTTCAAACTGCAACCAGCTGCAAACTTTTAAGCCAATGTAACCGCGGTCTTAATCGATAATGGATCACTCGCTTCCCGGCTTTCCACGAGGAGCGCATCCCATCTAATCCAGTTATGGGATGAAAACTCGGAAAACCCGAGCAGGTAATAACATTTTTAACCCGGTTACTAACATTTACGAACACATCGTGAGGTAAATAAAATTGATGTTTCAACCTGGTTTACGCAAACCGGTGCAAAGGATTGGTCCATTTGATATTTATTACGTTTAAAAGTTTCATTTTGCGACGGAAATTGAACATACAATTGCAGGTTCAATTTCGCGTTAAATTTTCAGACAGTCGCTCAGTAACGGAATGAGATATAATTTTATTTTTACTTTTTTCCTTAGTATCGCAAATGAAATGGGCTGTGTGCTGTGTGCGTTATAACGAGTAACTGAATAGGGTATTCCGGATGTGGCTTGTAATAGTAGCAATTAAATGAAATATTCACTTCTTAGAGTATCTGCGTAGTAACCTTTTGCGATCCATGTTTTTTTATTTATTAACAATTCGAAAAAAAATATTTAGTTATTTCTCCACAACAAGTGATCATGGCAAGCCAAAGCTCATATTGAAGTGGCATCAAGTAATTAGTACCGTGTTTGCATTTTGATTTCAAGGAAATATTTATGAAACTTCGATTTTTTTTTTAAGAGTTTATTTACTCTAGAAGGGCAACAAACATTGATGAATGATGATATTCCAACAAAACAATTTTTTTTTTCACTTGAAACGGTACGGAAATAATTGGTGGTATGTTTAATAATCTATGATTTATTTTTTGCTATTACAGGCCACACCCTGTATAGTATACGATAAGGAAAATAGACAAACAAATATCATTACCTGAACGCCGTCTTCATAATGCTAGTGAAATTGAATTTGTATTCAACAAATGATATCGTACAAGGTCAGAATTAATCAACAAAGCTTTGGACGAGGTTCTATAATAGAAATTGAAGCTCTTGAAATGTTTCCTTTGGATTTATTCGTCTCAAATTGGGTCGTTTCAGTACGCTAACGGGCGCGGTACGTAAACGCTTCAGGCTTTGCGCGGAAGGCAGCTTGCTCTCGATTCTGTCGAACCTAATACTCCTATTAGTACAGGATCTAAAGTAAAAAATGCAAGCTCAAAACGTAGTGGTTATTGACATTTTTGATATTTCACCCTAAATAAGGGCATCACGCGAACTTTTTAACTTATTACGTTACGGACGAGCGACTATTCAATATTAGTGAAAACGTGAAAGTTTAAATTAATATAGCTTGTATTCCAAGAGATTTGCCATGCAAGAACAGAACTATTAAATAGGTACGTAGAGTGTTTTACTTTAAATTGCTTTTCAAAGATAGCCATCACGTGATTTTCGCCTAGTGATTTTTTTATTTAATATGTAAGTGTTCTGTATTGATTTGTAAAGCGAAATATGCGTTAGTGGAAAATTACCCATTCAGCACCAAAATGCTGTGTAGTGTACTTATATTTAGTATGGTACACCGGTTACATGTACGCTGACTGTATCTTGTGCAAAAACCATTATTATTATACGTCGAAATATCAATCTGCTATAAGTGAAATGAAGCAGCAGTTTTGTGTCCCATCTCCCGAGCAATCCACTCGACGCGGACGGGCTCTTATCGGCTCGCGAGTAATTGATAGGCTCTGGCCTCTGTTTCGGCATGTGAGCTACATACCCGCTCCTAACACTTCAATATGCATACACGACGTTTACTACCTCAGACAATCATAATTATCTTTGTTTACTAATAAAAGAGAAATGTCCTAGCTGAACTGACCCGCCTTACCAACTGAAGTACCGAATTACATACTTGTTAGGATAATAACATTTTACCGTTGACGCCGAGGTTATTAGATTTTAGCGTAATTCAGTTGGTGGAGCTTTGGGCTATAGGTCCAGAACTGAGTTCCCTCACTCGACGATTTTTCTTTATCTCCACACTGATTTTTTTTAACTAAACTAATCCACCATTTTTTTATTAAAATTAATTTAAACAACGACGTTATTAAACTTGGTTTGATAAGACTATCAAATTGATTTGATTTAATCCGTGTTAATGATTATATATTAGTCATAACATTTACATATTTGCTTCTTTAGCCTCAGGATTAAGATGTAAACTTTTTTCCTTTTCCACGCGGGCACCGTATATAGTGTTCCTTCTTGTCATATTCCTTGGCATATTTCTTACTTCCAACCCTTATACTTCCACAGTCTGCAATATTTTGATAGAAATGTCAAACACGAAAGGGTCAATGTTATGCAATATTTCGGGCCCCGGTTCCCGCTCATAACACACTCGAACCGGACAGGCTGTTATGACTTCGGGTTGCGAGTACCTATTTGATAGACGTCGACCTCGCGTTGCTTGACATACATAGCATAAGTACATACACAAAGGTTTTCCCAGTTTTCTTGCAATGCAATGCAATATCATTTTCGTTTGGACGTCACGGTTTTATTTAGATGAGGCGTTGGCCCTCTGTCCTGCTCCTGTCACTATACATTCAGAATGCATGTAAACGACTCCTGTATCCTTTATTAGTGTACAGTCGCTATCAGATATATCGTAGCGTCCGAGGCGTTCAAAAATATCTGAACACGCCTTTATTGCCATAACAATAGAGGCGTGTTCAGATATTTTTGAGCGCTTCGGACGCTACGATATATCTGCTGGCGACTGTACTAGCTTCACTGCGAATTTTGCCCGTCAGATTTTTCAATTCACATTTTTCTGAATACAACGTGAGAATTACCTGCACCTTGGAAATGGAGATTTATTTTGTTGATTAAAGAGTTATGCACGTCAGGAGCGTTTGATCCCAACGAGACGAGTTTTTAATTAAGCTTCTATTGTCTACGTTATGAATCGTATCATTCAGTCAGTCGATAATTTTGGTTTGTGAAATTAATCTCATCAACATCTTTGCTCGCAGTTGTACAGATGTGAATTATCTATAGCTTCTTTTTTAAATAATGTTTTAATTTAAGTGTGTATTTTGAACCAGGTGGACGCGACAGACAATTCGGAGAGCATACTGGAGGACGACGAGTGCCCTCTCGCCATCGTGATGACGCACCCACATCGCAGTGAGTAATGTGTTCTTTCAACTTATTTCTTTGCACTATTTAGGGTAGGCTTCTACAACTGTACCAACCATTGGTTTACCAATCCCCTGCACTGGACATCCACGCCATACTGTACAACATCCGCCAGCATTGGACTTGATTGAAAACCCGTCCCCTCGGTTATTATAATTTTATTTTTTATCGATATAAAACTGTGAAGCAGTATCCTGAGTCATGCAATAGAGTCTACGCCCACTTAGATAACTCTACATACAAATTCAATTTGTAACTTTGTTATGCTTCGACATTTACAGCTTTTTGCAAAGCCCCTGCCAGCGGGCTGTACTCGTTCCTACTTGTATGTACATATGAATATGGTATAAACTACAGCGGGACAATGCTACCTATGTACTGAAGGGAAATCGTAACTTACGTTATCACGACAAGTTAACAATCCCACTTTGCTATTTTTCAGTTCTATTTATTAAAGCGCGGAAAATATTACAATTTGTGTCGTTTCTCGGGTGCACAAGGGAACGACCATCATACTA
>JALPQI010024874.1:0-10189 GCA_025490895.1 Thaumatotibia leucotreta
CATAGGACAGTATAAAACCATATTTTGCAAGCAAAAAAAAGTTGTGCTAGCTGGGTAGTACGTGAAAAACTGCGAAATTTACGGTCATTTGTTAGTTTCTGTTTTTTATTTAAAAAACCTTACGTTTTTTGATATCACATGTAAATAAACGCTTAAAGACTAATAAATTTCCAACAAGTTGAGCTAACATGCATTACCGTAGGTCTTATAGTTTCAGAGATTCGAGACTTTAAAAAGTACCCCTTTTTGTAAACTAGATAAAATTATGTGTTTTGCTAACGTTTTCGACTTAATATCGCCTCAACTAATTATGCTACGAAAAATATGCAATAATGACCTTATAGCGCACTTAATATTCTTTAATTTAAGGGTAAAATTAGGTCAGTGAACTTTGTAGTTGAAAGTATAAACCCGAAATTCCAAAGGCAGGAGGCCCGCTATCTAAGTTTTTCATACAAATCGCAAGTCGAGTTGAAAGCTGCAATTTCGGTATATTATAAAGGCCTTATAGATATATACGAAAATGCATATTAAAAGAAAAAAATAATAATAATTTGGGCATAGGACGTAGAAAACGGAAAAAAATTCGCACTTTTTTTAGTTTTTGACGTTTAACTAAAAATCTATTATGTTTTTGATACTGATTGCTATAAAACTAAGAAAGAACAATAAATTTTAAAGGATTTGAGCTACGTTGCATCACCGTAAGTTATATATATTTTGAAATACGACATTTCATAAAGTGCCCTTTTATCAAAACATAAACAAAATATAGGTTACGTTAAAGCTATTTCACTAAATATTGGCAAAACGTTCGCGCTAAGAAAAAAAAAATAATTGTAGATAATAACTACATTAAATTTGGAACAAATTGAGCCGATAACAATTACTGTAAGTCTTATAGTTGGGGTATACGAGGCTTCAAAACATGCATTTATTTTCTTAACTTAATTAAGGGCACATTTTGAAATGTCGTATCTCTGAATCTATTTAATTTAGGGTAATGCAAGGTAGCTCAAATCCTTTCAAATTTAATATTCTTTCTAAGTTTTGTAGCAATTAGTATCAAAAAGATAATAGTTTTTTAATTAAACGTCAAAAAGTAAAAGAAGTCCAATATTTTTTCAGTTTTTGTCGTCTTATGCCGAAATTCCTTTTTTGATTTTCTTGTAATATGCATTCTTGTACGTCCTTATAGGGCCTATATAATATACTAAAATTGCAGCTTTGCAACATGACTTGCGATTTGTATGAAAAACTTAGATAGCGGACCTCCTGCTTTTTGAATTTCGCGTTTTTAGTTTCAATTACAAAGTTTACTGACCTGATTTTACCCTTAAATGAAAGAACATTAATTGCGCTATAAGATAATTATTTCATGTTTTTCGTAGCATAATTAGGTAAGGCGATATTAAACCAAAAACGTTAGCAAAACTCAACATTTTATCTAGTTTACAAAACAGGTTACTATTTGAAGTCTCGAATCTCTGAAACTATAAGACCTACGGTAATGCATGTCAGCTCAACTTGTTGGAAATTTATTCATCTTTAAATGTTACCTGATACATATTGTCAAAAAACGTAAGGCTTTTTTTATAAAAATCAGAAACTAAAAATAGACAGTAAATTTCACAGTTTTTCACGTATAACGCAGCTAGCACAACTTTTTTTTGCTTGCAAAATGTGGTTTTATACTGCCCTATGGTGTCTAAATAACATACCAAAAATGCAGCTTTACTACATGTTTTGCGAGTTTAATGTACGATTTGACCGTACTGAGATACTTATAAGGGTGAATCAACTTTTTTCTGTCTGTTATTACCATGGTTACGGTCGCCTGAGTCACGCTGGATTTATGCATAATTAAATTATGATACTTAAACTATTGCAAACATGCATTTTTCTGGTGTTAATAAACCTTTTCCTTGATAGGAAAAAAATTGATTCACCCATAAGCAATACCCAACAATTATCAACTTCAAATTCAGCATAGGCATGCTGAACTAAAGGTTAAATCAATAAACAATATCATAAAATGTTTCCGGAGCGCGAGTCAATAAAGAACTTTAGTAAAACAGCAATAATAACACTTTATTAGGTACTACTAATATTTAGGCAGTTGGCTAGCCGCGAACTTCCAAAATCATGATTTCAGTCACTCCAACGAATGTGCCATTAGAGTGACAGAGATAGCAGGCATACCGCCAACTTCGAAGTTCGCAAATTTCGAGCTTTCGAGCTTTGCTTTCGAGTTAATCTTCGGTTAACAAGCAAAACATACTAAGTAACAAATAAATACCTACTTGAATTAATCCGTTATGGGCACCGGTCGCAAAAATTACCACTCTATTGCACTATCTTTTGTATTTTTTTCTTGTACAGAATTTTTCGTACCATATATTGGCGTTGAGCCTTGAATCTAGGGTTTCTTTTGACTCTTGCCCGTTCTGATTTAACCTCTCGTGTGCCGGAAATATTTTTTTCTAGTTTGCTCGTAAGCGGATCCACATTCCGGCATACGACAGCTTAATTGAGATACGAGGTTGCTATGAATAGTGACAGTTTTTATAGCGAGTTTTGGTTGCTAAACGACGAAATGTCCGAATTGTTGAAGGTATTAGGTAGACCAAATATGTTCGAAATGTACGTTGATCAAAGTTTGCGGTAGGCACTCGGATATCGTTTTATAGTTACATACAATGGTAACACAAGAGTACAAAGCTACATTTGTGTTCTTAAATATTTCTGGCTCCCCTAAGCGTATTTTAAAACAATGGAGTCCTTATGGCCGCAAAACCGTCGCCATGAATTGAATCGCAAGCTATATTTAAATAAGTGTAAACTCTAACACTATGACTCATAACTACATTTTTACTATTACTGTGGCGTTAAATTCAATGCCATAATGTTACCTAAGCCTTAAAATTTGCCATTGGTGACTCATTTTTACGAGTATCACGTATTAGAAATGATTGTCTAGACACGAGACGTGCTAAACGCAGTAAAATAAACACAAGTTATACAATGGCTTAATCTTTTAAATTTAATCGTCAGCAATAAAGCCAATTGAGGACATGCTTGAATTTAACGAGTTTTTTGACGTACGAATAGCTAGCCTATAATCTATAGTCGATAATGTGGTATAAGATAATCATTCAGCCCTCATGCCATCTGCATTGCCATTGGGCTAGGTTTACAGTAGCGACAGGCAAACCATTTTCTTATGCAGGTAGGTTAGCGCTCTCAAAATATGGCAAAATATACTACCTATCAAACCAGAATCAGAAAGGGATTCGAAAGTACTGTTTACACAACATTTACCAAGAAAAGGGTTGTTTATAGATGTAGTGAGTGATTAACTAATCTATTTTCTGTAAGTAGGTATCTGCACTTGAATATATCCTAAATAGACTTATACACTATTGTGTCAACAGTACTTTCGAATCCGGTTTGACAATAATCGCTTTAGACTGAAAACGTCTCACAGTTAGACTTCAGTAATCAAAGTGATAGACATTCAAGCAATCATAAAATCGAAATCTTTCGTATGCGATCGGTCAGGTGTACAACGGGTACGTACATTCGCCATCAGAATATCAAAGCGGGAGCGTTCAAAAATATCTAAACATGCCTTTATTGCCATAACGATAGAGGTGTGTTCGGATATTTGAGCGCTCCGGACGCTACGATATTTGATGGCGATTGTAATTACAAAATCCCGACGGTCAGAAGTCGGAAATATTCACTCCGCATGACGTTGACGATGTCGACCACAGATGTCATATACAGGGTGGTCCAAACCTTGACGTCAAAAAATTTTTTTTAGATTCCTCACGTCATGAGCTATCAGAATATACCCCATATATGTTAGCCGATTTTTTGTAGTTTTCGAGTTATGAATTTTTGAAAAAATTTTTTTGACAAATTCTGGAATGAAGAAATTTATTAATAAAAAAAAATATTGGGTTTTTTAACTATTTTCTTTTTGTAAAAGTATTACTACAAATTAAGCATTTACTGACAAAAAAAATAGCGTCCTCACTTTGATACAAGTAGGATAAAAAAAGACCAAATTCAAAATTTTACGCTAAAAACGCATCAAAATAGCATTAAAGTACGTAAATAAAAAAATAAAACATATCTCAAGGAATTTTCGTATTCTAAAGACCGCCCTAGACCTTGAGCCTCCGTAAGAGCAAAAAAAAAGTGAGACTTAATGATGAGTATTTTTCGGGGTAGTCGGTCAAATAAATTTCAAAAAAAGCTTCTAAATTTTTAATTTAAAAATAAAGTAAATTTTCGTCTGTTTTTTTGTTCTTATCAATAAACAGAAACAGAAAATACCACGAAAGCTCAATTTGTGTAGTTATTCAAGAAATTTTTGACTACTTGAAAATTTTATGATTTTTTCATTTTATTTGACCGACTACTCCGAAAAATCCTCACCATTAAGTATCACTTTTTTTTTGCTTTTGCGAAGGTTTAAGGTCTATGGCAGTCTTTAGATTACCAAAAATCCTTGGGATGCGTTTCATTTTTTTTATTTACGTACATTAATTCTATTTTGATGCGTTTTTAACGTAAAATTTTGAATTTGGTATTTTTTATCCTAATTGTATCAAGGTGAGGACGCTAATTTTTTTGTCAGTAAATGGTTTATTTGTAGTTATACTTTTACAAAAAGAAACTAGTTAAAAAGCCCAATAGTTTTTATTTATTAATAAATTTCTTCATTCCAGAATTTCTCAAAATTTTTTTTTCAAAAATTCATAACTCGAAAACTACAAAAAATCGGCTAACATACATGGGGTATATTCTGATAGCTCATGACGTGAGGAATTTAAAAAAAAAAAATTGACGTCAAGGTTTGGACCATCCTGTATACCTAGATCAAGCAAACCTACATATCTACTTAGCGTGTCAAATGAACTCAGTAAAATCTACTGAGTTGTCCGTGTTTAATCGCAGCTTGCAGCTTTCGGGCGTCAAATTTTGTAAGTTGAAGTGAACAAAAACATTAATAATGCCTCCTTAAGTAATATTAATTGCAACAACACAAAAAAATATGAATACTCAAGGGCCTGAGACATATTTAAAATCATAGGCAAGTAACAACTTCAGTACAAAATCTGGTACGCTCGGCCGCCATACAAATGAATGAACTTGTTTCTTCTATCCAAATCTAATTCTGTGATGTCGACTGTCATTTGTTTTTCAATATGGCGACCAACGCTGAGAACCTGCCGCTATTTCGTCGTGATCCTAATAATTACTAGGACTCTCGGTCGTGTCCGGGTTTCGTGTACCCGTTTCCGTGTACCCGTTTCTTTGCTACCGGGAAACGGGTTTCTTACCCGTTTGGAACGTGTAATTAGGAACCGTGTAATTAAGACACGGATACCCGTGTCTGATCCGCCCTCAATGTGTATTGGCATTGGCAATCTAAAACATAGGTTCATAAACATCGGTTTTATATTTGAACAAAGTATTGAACCGCATTTAACCACTAACAAAGAAAATTTCTAGCTGCGTAATTCGTAAAAAACTTCGAATTTTTCGGTAGGTATTGTTTTGTTTCTGACTTTTTACTAAAAAAAACATAGGCTTTTCGAATATTCAATTGCAATGGATCCACAAGACTCAAGCTTGGAAACGTTTCTAACTTGGAAACGTTTCTAAGTGGAAACGTTTCTTGGCGTTTCGTGTCGTTCGGGTTCTTAGTACCGCCGGTGTTAAGGATTCGTGTACCCGTGTCTGCGGGTAACACGGATACCGGTAGCCCTAATAATTACTGATCGGAACTGTGAGGGCAGAACTGTAACAAATCTTTAAAAATTGTTATTTGGGAACAATTTAGCCCAGAAAAGTACTAATATTAGTGAAAAATCTGTATATAATTTTATTGCCTATCTCGAAAACTGGAACATACAATGTTTGGGCGTGCAGTTATGTATATTTTATGGATGTATGAGCTCTTTCATGTCCACTTGATAAGTTTTGCTTTTCACCCAAAGTTCCGATCACCACTAATAATAAAACGTTTTTTCTAGCCAACACAAGTATGCCTACGCGCACCGGTATCAGAGTCCCTGCAACGGCTGCGACGGGACCAACTACAGAAGTTCGCACAATACCTTATATCGGAGCTACCTCGACAAGTCCTGCCCACGGCTCAGCGTATACTGGACGAACTTCTATCAGCACAGCCGAACCAGATTAACACGACCTGTGGGGCACCAGATCCCACTGCTGGGGCGTCGGCCTATGAGTATACGTCGTGGTTCTTGGATGAAAAGACTTTGCACAACAATATCAATAAGATTTTAGTCAAGTTCTGTGTTCCTGCTCCTATTGTCTTTAGGTAAGATATCTTTTTGTTTGATTTATACTGGATAGGTTTAGGTACTTTTGTCCTTTTGATTGGTAATCTTTTTACCACAAGCAAACAAATAAATAAAGGAGTACCTTCCACGCCTAAAGATGACAAAGTGGCAGCTGTAAAAGCAATAGGGATGATGACTAGTTAAAATAAATTATTTAACATTATGCAAGACAATACACGAGGAAATTATTACTAAGACGTGGTTTGCAGTAATTTTTGTACATAACTTCTATTTAATAAATTGAAAAGAACTTAAAAGAGTAGATCATTTGGCAGTACTCAAACGTGACGTCACTTTTGAGTATTTCATATAAAATTCCATAGTAGTTATCGTTTTGACACTTCGAAAAAAGGTGCTAATTTGATTTGCCAGTCATCATGCCTATTGTTCTGCTGATAGAAGATTGCGGCAATTTTAAAACGTTATTCATTTGATGCAGTTCGATAAAAGCGTTGAAAAGGTAAATGAGTTATTTTGAAAATTGGCTGTTATAAGCTACATCAAAATTTCCTTCTTACAAATATTGCAAATTCCAACGCCAGTTAAGTGTATTAGCTTAACATTTTAATTAGGTAACTCGCTCGCTCGCTTAGATTTATAGTTAATTTAATTATTAGTATCCGTTCAAGTGTTAACATGAAACTTCCTGTAACCTATTAATTGACTTGACACATCACGTCACGTGTTTTATCATTTTATAAGTTACAACACAATTACGTGTTTAAAATGAAACTGCAATTCACATTACGAGAATTCTAATGTGTCTCCCAATGCAGTTCCGAGAAATGTGTCCATTGACATTTACCGGAAATGATGAATAAACCGATTTCGAAGTCGGGAAACTGAATGAATGAATAACAAAAAACATGAATAAAGCATTTTTGAATAACTTTACATTCTGACCTTTTGAATCCTGTCTACTTATACGGTAGTGGCAATAACCCTATCCAGACGAATCGGTTCACAACATGTAAAGTAGTAAAGTGGAATTTATAGAAATTTATCTCGAATACGCAATTATTGTACATGCAATCCAAATCCATTGTAGAAACCTACAAATAAGCATCATATACTTAACATAGCCTAGAGCCATAGATGTTTTAAAACTTTCGCACATCTTTTTTATACTGTAGTTCAATGGTCGACAAACTTATGACGAAGGGCCTACCATTGTACAAGGATTAATAAGGAGCCATATTACTGAGTCCTTATAAACTAAAATGTATTACGAAATTATGGTTTAAGGAAGTTGAAAAGCGGAATTTTGACTTTAAAAACGCCGCTGTTTCCGGATTCCTGTGTTATACGATACGATTTACAAGATTGATGATGGGCAGCAGCGTCATCATAGTGGACACATTACTGCGATCGCCAATCCGCTTGCCCAGCGTGGCGATTATGGGCATTTACCTCCTAATGCGTATATATGATGATGATGATGACGATACGATTATCAATGAAAGATACAAATTTCGAAGCCCATGTCATCAAACTGAACTATCATTATCTAAATTTTGAGACTGAAGCTGATCAAAAAAAAAAATCCGTCTTACAAAGAAAAATAAAAGTCGCGGGCAACAACTACTAATAAATATGAACAATTTACCAATCTTCCAGCGATGTTAACTACCTAAGCACAAGCGCGCCGCCGGCCGCGGCTGAATGGTCGTCCCTTCTCCGCCCCCTACGTGGAAGAGAGCCAGAGGGAATGTGGAACCTTCTCTCTATAGTGCGGGAGATGTTCAAACGGAGTGACAGAAACGCTATACCGCTATTGGAGATTATCACTGAGGAAGTCATGGCGTGTGAACAGGTAAGAACCAACTACTGTCATTATTCGCGGCGGAGTGATCGTCCCTTAGGAGGAAGAGAGCCGGAGGGAATGTGGAACCTGCTCTCTATAGTGCGGGGGATGTTTAAACGGAATGAAAGGAACACTATACCATTGTTGGAAATCATCACTGAGTAAGTCATGGCGTGGTAACAGGTAAGAATTAACTACTGTCATTATTCGCGGCGGAGTGATCGTCCCTTAGGAGGAAGAGAGCCAGAGGAATGTGGAACCTGCTCTCTATAGTGCGGGAGATGTTCAAACGGAGTGACAGAAACGCTATACCGCTATTGGAGATTATCACTGAGGAAGTCATGGCGTGTGAACAGGTAAGAACCAACTACTGTCATTATTCGCGGCGATCGTCCCTTAGGAGGAAGAGAGCCCGAAGGGATGTGGAACCTTCTCTCTATAGTGCGGGAGATGTTTAAACGGAGTGACAGAAACGCTATACCGCTATTGGAGATTATCACTGAGGAAGTCATGGCGTGTGAACAGGTAAGAACCAACTACCGGTGGTTGCGGCGGAATGGTTGCCTCTTCGGCCTTTAAGGCAAAGAGCCAGATTGAATGTGGTACCTGGTATCTATAGTGCGGGAGATGTAACGGATTCCATTTTATTGTTCCTCAATTTTCCGTACATAATAATAGGGATGATGACAGTCAGTTAAAATAAATGATTTAACATTATGCACGACATAATACACGAAGAAATTATTACTAAGATGTGGATTGCAGTTATTTTTATACATAACTTTTATTTAAAAATTGTAAAGAACTTAAAAGAGTAGGTCATTTAATTTTGGCAGTACTCAAACGTGACGTCACTTTTGAGTATTTCATATAAAATTCCATAGTGGTGATCGTTTTGACAGTTCGAAAAAAGGTGCTGATTTGACTTGACTGTCATCATGCCTATTATGACGTCTTTTTTATCTTGCCTTAATAATTTATCTCCTGTACTGTAAGTTTCAGAGACACACTGTCATATTTAGGTACTTAATATGGAATATAAAAGAAATCTTATTTAGATTAAAACAAAATAAATGAAAAACAAAAAGGTTTTGCGAAACCAGTAATGTCTACTTAACATTGACATAAGTGACGCTGACACTGTTTTTGACTTTGACAGTGACGTATCTGACGTAGTTTTTTTAGAGTTTAATTATAAATCGGACTATCCGATTCGAATGAGCCCAAACATGTCCACACCTGGAAGAAACTGATTTTCGGGATTTATTTTTGGAAAAAAGTGACAAAGGTTTGGTCAAGTAATAAAATGATCGTTTGTTTGTACAGATAATAGTGTGGTGGTACAGCACTAAAGCGGCTTTAGTCGCGTGGGGCGGCGGCGGCAAGCATGGCGGCAGCGGCAACTCGGCCGCGCAGCATGCTTGCTCCTCGCTCTGCGATGAGGTACGTATTCATATAGTGTGGTGGTACAGCACTAAAGCGGCTTTAGTCGCGTGGGGCGGCGGCGGCAAGCATGGCGGCAGCGGCAACTCGGCCGCGCAGCATGCTTGCTCCTCGCTCTGCGATGAGGTACGTATTCATATAGTGTGGTGGTACAGCACTAAAGCGGCTTTAGTCGCGTGGGGCGGCGGCGGCAAGCATGGCGGCAGCGGCAACTCGGCCGCGCAGCATGCTTGCTCCTCGCTCTGCGATGAGGTACGTATTCATATACAGGGTGTTTAAAGAGCGAGGCGTTCGGGTTATAATGATAACTCCAGAGTCGAAGAAATACTGATTATTCATTCAATAAAAGTCTTGCTTATGGTTCAATCACTTTTTTCTTGTTGTTATTCTGTCACATCACCCAGGGGACAACAGTGGGATAGTTTGTTAGAAGAAAGTATCATGCACACTCTACTATCATGATGAGTGGATGACCCACCTTGGAAAGGCCACATAACTGTCAAAAATTCAAACTTTTGTCAATTTGAATGCTGCTAAACTGTGATTTTAAGGGTGACCC
>JALPQI010024875.1:0-16048 GCA_025490895.1 Thaumatotibia leucotreta
ATAAACCCAAAAAAAAATCAAAATTGTGGTTAGGTAGGTTTGTATAGACAAAAATGTAGACCATATTTTTTTAAGACCCGTTTGTCTTTAAAATATGAGTGATAATCGTGAAAGTTTAAATCAATATAAAAATGTAGACCGTTTAAGAAAACCACCTAAAATGTATGGTAAATCGAGTTTTTTAATAACGAGTTGCTATTTTTATATCTATGGAGTCATCTGACGATAAAGTTCCGTGTATTTCGGATCGGGTGGAAACTTCAGGGAAATTCCAATACAATCTGATGTTAAAAACGGTTCCACTTGTATTATAAATATTTATTTTAAATATTTCTAATCAGCATATTTCCAGTATTTTCTATGCAAAAATCCACCTGATTATTACCAGTTGGTAACTCTCCGGGGGTGGGTAATTCCCGGTTCCGGTACTGTATTTGTATAGAAAGCCAGTAGCGGCCGCCCACCCTAGTTCCTTGTTACTTCAATTTGAAGAGGCAATTTAAATTATTCCATTAATTTGTCTTAAAAATCCTTTTGGATATCCTAAAGCCAAAAAATACCCAACATAAACCCAAAAAAATACAAAACTAAATAAAGAATTTGTCCATTTTTAAGTAACTTGTGGGGCATTTATTTGTTTATAGAGTTAAATAACGTAATATTACTGTTCACGACTCATGTTTCAGCCTATTTGTACAATTTTTGGCAATCGTCACATTTACGCCATTCGGCTAACATCGCACAAAATGAGAAATTGTCATCTAAATTGTCGGCGTGGTCAGCGCGAGCGCAGGACCGGTCGCGGCCGGTGGAGGTCGCTCGGTGGCATTCCATGTCATTGATTATTTTTAGGTATAAATGCTGTTTGGAGAGCGAGCGAAACTTCAAAATATTTGATGAGAATGTTAAGCGTCGAAGTGACGCGAATTGACAATTAAATACTGGCAAAAAGCATGTCGGGCCTTACTCAGTACCGTTGCGTTTTTATTCAAATTCAAAAACGACTGGGCCGATTTTATAAAAATAATTTTTATTTTAATGTATTCTGTGAGCTTTTGTGAGTGTTCATGATTTTTTTCACATTTTTCCGACCCCAGGGATCAAAAGTTAGAGAAGGAAGGGCAGAAGTTTTTATATTCTGGAGCGGCTATCTCCGAAAACATATACTATTAAAAATTGTCTATGGTGTTTCTACGAGTATGCGATTTTTTTACGCGTTTTTATTGTTCATTACCATCACCACTTTATTTTCCGTTTTATAAAAGCAAACGAGACTATTATGCCAGAATAGCAGACAAACATGCGTCTGCTACAAGATAACCGAAAATGACTCCACTATTTATACGCAGTTCATCAATAATTTGGGAATGGTAATGACTTGATTGGTGCGACAGAATAATCGCATAGAACTACCCTCTATCACTTTGTCGGCATGAGCTAAACTAGAAATAGACAGACAAATGGACATAGCGAAACTAAAAGGGTTCCTCGTATCGTCAGCCTCCGTAGCCTAGTTGGTAGTGCTTACGAAGTTGGAAGTTCCGGGTTCGAATCCCGGCGAGGGATTTATTTGTGTTTTTATTTATCACAAATATTTGTTCCTTGGTCATGGTACCCACACCACAAGACTTAACTGAGCTTACCGTTGGGCTTGATCGATTTGTGGAAAATGTCCCAAGATATTTATTTATTTTAGGCGCCAATGCCCGACACAGCCCCTAATAATAGACGTTTCAAATCATAATGTCATAGTCATAGCAATAAAGTAGCCAGCACGGTGTCAAAAATTGGGCCTACCATGTCGATAATAGGGTTTTATTTAGGCCCTTCCCTAATTGAAACCTGTGCGATTCATGAATTATCGTCTGGGAATCATTATTTTACGAATACAGTACAGGGTTGGGCGAATTAAGTGTCCTAGTTAAAAAGTGCTATAAAAGTTTAAAAACTAAACAATATTACTAATCTTGGTGTTATTTATATCAGAAACATTCTATATTTTATCGCAGCAATTGATAAATTTGATAAACTCCCCTTTAACATGTATTATTTTAAGCATTATGTCGTATAAGGAATTACATCCGTCACGCACTACCTTATCTACCATGTGATGTCATATTAGGTTAGCTAATCCTAGTACAAACTTGAATTTTAGCCTAAACCCGTTTTAATAAAACTCTGCATTGATTTGTATATGGAAATGTTTATAGCATTTCAGTTGTCTAAAGATTTAACGTGCTTTGCTAGATAAATATCAGCCTCATAATTTTGGAATTAACTTTTTGGAATAAATTTATAACTAAAATACCTTCCTTTCTAGTTCTTAATAAAACACTTTACCCATAATCAATCTGGCATTTACCAAACTCTTGCAATGAAAATGCATTTACTTTGAAAAATTACCTTCGTGCCGCCAATTCGACTTTTTGTATTTAGCTCTTACATTTTTTAAAGAGAGAAGGCACATATATAAATTATCTGTTTTATAAGGGCCTCACATTTTGTGATTATTTTGCAGTGCGCAAAATATTAACCCCTCTTCAATTTAACAATTTTATCGAAGATTATATAATAAGAGGCACATTTTCGTAAAAACTGCCCATGGGTGCTTATTGCTACTTTGCTGACTCAAATCATTTAAAGCTTACCCAATTTCGGCTTGATTTTGGAAGCAGAGGACTCCTTGAAACGATTGATGGTGTGCAGTATTAAAACATACGTTGATATTTACTTTAATGGTCAGTTGATAATGTCGCCCGATTTTTAATGCTCGCTGCACCATTATCCAACAACACCGCTTTTTACATTTTGTTCTTAAAAATATGTACAACTAAATGTTATGAGAATGAGATTTGGAATCCATGAAGCTGATTAAATCGACGATTTAAAATGACATACAGGGTATGAAATGCAGTTATATTTCAATAGATAAACGAATGTTTTTCAATAGGACAGTTAATCAGCCCAACCCTGTATATTGTAGCAGTCGCCTAGTCTAGCCTGCATAACGTGTGATACATTTACTCCGGTTTGAATGCAGATGCTATCTCTGGGACAATGACTGATGACGGGGGCTATGAAATGAGACTTTACAGATAATTGTTTTATACTGCTTTCATAATAATAATTAATACGGTATGTAGGGCTCCGTATTTTTAGAATTAATAAACGCAAACAGACGTAATTTTTTCGTCACCCCTGTCAATAGATAAGTGAAATCAGATATATCAGAGCTATCTTTTCTGCTTTACCTTATGGGTTGACTGGTAGAGAATGCCTCATAGCATTTGAAAAAAGCACTATACATGCCTCGGCCGGAAATATGGTATTGCCCGCCTCAGACCTATCCTCTAATGTCTATATGTCGTCGGCCGTCAACACATTTCGTCCCGACCTATATAGTAATGTACTAATGTAGCACTAGGGCGATAATTATAAATGCATTTCCTTAGACCTCGGGTGCATATGGTATCACACATTTTATTTCTAAAATGACTTAAGGAAAGAATCGATGGCAAGTAGAACTATGTTGCTCAGTGTGACAGTCGCAATTGATCACTTATTCCGACATGTGTCATTTCGGTCGTATCGTTTTTGATACTCTATGCACCTAAGGGTAGCCGAAAGCGACTCTGAATTTCTTCTGTATTATAATATATTTATAATGGTGACCTTAACCGAGACAAATAATAACAAACCAACAAAATGTGTATCTAAAGTTTATTAAAAACACAAAAATTGCAATACACATACTAGTTGCTTGTGTCTAAACTATGTATTTTCACATTTAAGTAGGCCTTATTTATTTTAATTTTTAATACACATAAAGTACGAGACACAGAATAAAAAAATCACAGACGAAATAACAATATTTAAAGCCATTATATAAATAGTATTTGGTCAGGAAACGATGACTAGAACATTTAATAGAAATCTTTGAAGATATTAACAAAAATAACATCGGTAAATAATTATAATACTGTAAATACAACATCAACTTAGCGTAGAATAATTTAAATATCACTAACAATGATCGTTTACACTACACATTCATTTAATATTTAAAAGTAATATCATTTAATAAAATATTAAATCATGTAACAACATATAAGGTACAGATACAGAGTAAAAACATATATTTTAGTACAGATGGTGCCTTTTTTAGGCTCTAGTGCGAGAAAAGTGTGTCATTTTACGTCAGGTCCAAAACTTCGAAGGGCCATCTGCACTAAAATTCGTAACTCGTGTCGATTTAAAACACTCCCTAACGGTCGTGTTTTAAAACATGGCCACTCGTTTCGTCTTTCATGTTTTTTGCACTTGTGTCGTAATGTACTATTGCCTTGCAGTGATAAATCGATATATTGTTATAATCATAAATCATGTACCTAATGGATTATTTGAGTTGAACACACAAAAAGTTTTTTTTTATCTTGTTAAGGAACAATTCATCTTTTTGATGCTACTTCCTTTTCTAAGTGTAAAACTCAGGCCTTAGGCCGTGGGTTTTCTGGCCGGCGACCAGCGACCGACGCGTGTCCGCCGCCGACGACGTTCGAATGTTTTGTTCGCGAATGTTCGAGGGTGGTTTCTCTGAAACGTCGCTGGCAGTGGGTAACCGACGACGTGTCAGAGAAACCACAGCCTAAGGCCTGAGTGGCGAACGTCGGCGGCGCGTCGAGCGTCCAAGGGATTTGACCAGCGCGGACTCAGGCCACGCGCATACGTTTGCATTTATTTAACATGGATGCCCCGCTGGAGCGTCTACTCAGTACTTACGCCGCGGCCACGACATCGGTCTAAGGCGACCGTCTTAGCGGAAAATGTATGGTGCTCTCTCTCGTACCCATATCGGCATCCCGCTCCAACTCATGGATTCGCTCGCCGCTGGTCGCCTTAGATCGATGTCGTGGCCGGGCCTTTAGGCTAACGGTACCTAGCCGGGATTACACCTGTGTGTTCTTACGTAAGTCGTAGGGCCATAATATACTGGGAGGAAGCGAATAACACCTTTGTTCCCCGGCTAGTCTCACCTGCACATGGTCCTGCTGTTCAACGGAAGAGACAGCACCAACAGATCTAGCTAAGATACCCTTCTACAATCGTGTCATATCAGCCGAAAGACGTCCACTGCTGAACATAGGCCTCCCCCAAAGATTGCCACAATGACCGGTCCTGCGCCACCCGCATCCAGCGGACTCCTGCGATCTTCACCAGGTCATCAGTCCACCTTGTGGGGACCTATCCACCTTACGCTTTCCGGTACGTGGCCGCCACTCAAGGACCTTCCCGCCCCAATGGCCATTGGTTCTACGCGCAATATGCCCCGCCCACTGTTCAGTTTAGCGATTCGGAGAGCTATTTCGTTTACTTTGGTTCTGCTGTGGATGTGTACGATAAGCGATAAGTAATAAATGTATGATGAATGACAGATTCGAATAAAAAGTCACGTGACCATTTCCATACAATATTATGGTCACGTTACTTATCTATTGTCGTATACGATTGCAGAACGGCATTGGCTAAGTCTGCTGACCATACAAGCAATGTCAGGTGGGGAGACAGCGTAAAACCTGCCATTCCCCGTGCCAACCAGCGCGGGTGAAGTTTCCTCCACAGACGCTGCATCGCCTGGGACACAAACCAGCGTCAAGAAATCATAGAGATGACTTGACACAAGCTGAGTGGAAGCCTTTTCAGGAATGATTTTTTGTTATTTTCTTAGTTAAGTAAAGTCCTGTTTTATACCAAGTTCCTGAATAAAAAGCATTCTATTCTATTCTAAAGCATTCTATCTTGTCCAAGCCTGCTGTTATAGACTTTCAAGGTCAAATGTCACTATCTCATTCCAGCTAATAGCTCCGTCTCTCAACTTACAGGTAAATTAACGAAAGCTGGCACGAATGGATCGAGTAAGTGACAGAAAGTATCTATGTGTGGATGTCGTAATGACAGTAGATACAGGTTGGTATAGGACGACCGCATACACAATTATGTACACACAATGAATAGATGTACTGATCTACTGTCATTACGACATCCACACATAGATACTTTCTGTCACTTACTCGATCTTTCTAAGGAACTATTATTGATATTTATTAGTATTAAGGCAAAAATAAATCCACAAACGTCTTTCACGATATGTGACAATGACAACAAATGCTATTGAAAGTCAGGCGTATTTGTCCCGATTTTTTTCGTTATCTATAGCATGGAATACGAGTACTTATTTGTGTGAATCATTCACGATTTTCACTTTGGAAAACTCAGATCCTTTAGAAACATTCAATTATATATCTCCTCAGTACATATTTTGTTCTTTTTCCCGAGCCTTTCCCATCAAACACTTAAATTGTTATGCTTCAATAGAACAATGACAGTGGAAACTGAGGAAATCTCAATGCGATTGTGTTATTGTTATGGTACCTAAGGTTTTTACTAGTAAAGTTTATCTGTGCATTGTTTATTTAGATACTTCGCTATTTTACTGAATACTTTGAAATCTTATCGGACAAAATCATGAGTGATTAATGAATATCTAAACACCAAGTACAAAAAAAAATAAAAGCTGACTTCAACCCATTTCTCTAAGATCCCATCATCAGACTCCTATTTGGTGCCAACGGGACCATAAGTATCAGGGTTATACAGGTTTGATAAAATAAAATTTGAAAATCGGTTCACGATTCTCGGAGATATCGTGTTACAAATAAAAAAAATTTGTTGAATTGAGAATCTTCTCCTTTTTTGAAGTCAGTTAAAAATGAGATCAGGTTACTTTTACGTGACTTTGATATTTAATCCATTCCGTTTATATTCCTTCCACATTTATACGCTTTTCGTTTTTCTTCTTTCTTTTCTTTTCGCAATAAAAATTTCCATGAAGTTAGATCTCTTTCTTATTGTACCTACTGATAAAAAAGAAACGGATTTCCCATCTGATGCGCGAGTTGCTACCGCACTTCGACAATGGTGGAGTACTAAGAGTATCAAGGCCTATCGATTATTAAAATAAATCATCTTCGAATTATTATTTTTTTTGCGTTCCAGGAAATAAACTTTAACTCTTTTTTGATATCCAAGAACTTGTCATGTATGTAATTTCCAGTACACTGCGGTACGTACGTGAGTAGTAATTAATTACGAAAATGCATGCAGGTTCTTGCAATAACTGGGACTTATATGAATTAAATAATATCGAACTTATTCGTATACGTTCAATAGATGGCAGCACCAGCTATCTCTAGCTATTCTAGAAAACTGTAAAGTATTCTAATAGGAGGTGCAGGTATTGCTTGCCCTTAGAGAATGGTCAAAGGCGCCTAGCCTTGTAAAGGATTGCATATACCCGAGAAAATTGACTGGTTGCTAAGACCGAGTGGCCGAGGGGTGCAGGCATCAGCCGCGAAAGCTGAGCACGTGGTTTCGATCCCCACCTCGGACGTTGGTGATCTTGGACATTTTTTCTTTGGTATATGACATCCAATATTTATTTATTATTTATAAATAATATCGTTTGGATATGTACGAAAATGTATTTTAATTCTAATTAACAATTAAGAAAATTGAAGCAACTATGTCTGAGCTAGTAAAAGATAGGCTGGTAATTTAGGATCGCACATACCTCGGACCTAAGATCGGACCTAGGATTCTAGATGCGTGACCATGTCTCATCAACAGCTTGTCGGTACTAAGATATACGTAATCTTTTATCTTAGTAATTCCTTATGCTGTTCCTGGTTGTTTGACTCATAAATAATTGATTAGTAATATGCCATGGAATGTATGAAGTTGTGATTGTGACTAAGTGAGCATTCTGTACGCTGGTTACGAGGCATGTTTTGTGTTCTTTGATATTCCATAACAGTTTTTTAACGAATTCCAATTCTATACGAATTCTGCTGTTAACTGTAAAGCATCAATCATTTAGGAAGAAACATGTGAAGCTAAACATTTAGTTTTTTTTGCTTTTTACGACTTAGGATTTTCTGATACTTGTTTTTCTTAGATGAGATTCCTAGACCTTCTTTCTCTCGAGGAACCAAGTTTGCATGGGTTCTGCTTTGCCCTTCATAGATACGTGTCCACGGTAGGTCAGCTTGAAGGATTCGTCGTAGTTATCTTCACGCATCAGGTAACTGAAATAAAAAATAAGGAAATTTTTATGTTGCTATATCTGCTAGAAATAATATGGTGCATCAATTCAATTATTTGATAAATGCATCTAAAAATAACCTAAAATTCATTCCCTCACGAAAATTACCCCCTTATTCATAAACGTTTGTTAACTCAACAAGCCGCTAATATTTGTTTGTCCCTTTCGGTCTTAACAGTGTGTCCATAAGAGCAACAGGGACAAACAATTATTAGCGGCTTGTTAAGTTAACAAACTTTTACGAATAAGGGGGTTAGTGCATAACAGTTCAGTAATACGGATTAATTACATAACAAATACTTCATATCGTGAATAACACCTACTCGCACTCAAAAACTTTATGAAGTAACATGATGATGTCGTATGGTTTCCCATACATCGACCTAAGTAGATTACACTTATAAGTCTTCGGTAAGAGTGGACTGATTTCCGACTATTGAGGTTCCAACCGCGGATCCGTCCACATGCTGTCAAAGTTTTAAATTGACAGCTTCAATATTGACAGTATCTCAAAATTTTGTGTAAAATAGTCTTTTAAATTATCTGTTATTTTGTGTTAGTTGAAATGGATTCGTTTATGGAGTATTATTTTGAAGAGGTGTTCTGTAATTTGGATCGTGACTGTTTGAATGAAAGATATAAACGGAAGGAATTGGTGGAGTACTTTAGCACTGTTATTGCTGGATGTGCCGCAGGTTAGTCTAATATTTTACAGTCGGGTTAGTCTAAACTGAGGCAAATAGAGCGACTGATTTGCAGAAAAATGGTGAAAAAATAACAAAAACATATTTTTGTCCATGTATGTGTGTGACGTTACTGCTTTATACAAATTTGTTTACACACTGTGTTCACAGTTGACACAAGTTTGTTTTTTCTAATTTATTCAAATCAATTATTATTTAAGTAAACCATATTCAGATTCAATACAATACCTATGCCTATTCTTTAATACTTTCTTTTCGGTCTTTTTTTTCAAAACTGTATAATTTATATTATTAAATGTAATTACTCTAATAAGTAACCTAACTATATAAACCGGCCAAGTGCGTCTCGGACTCATGCACGAAGGGTTCCGTAGCAACAAATATTTCAGCACGCGACTCCAATATAAGCATATGTATATATTATATACCTAGGTAATAACTCAAAATTACAGTTACATCAACCTAGTATCTAAAAAACTATAGGAGATAATTTAATCAAACCAAAAATCGTCGGAAGAGTTTATTATGCATAACAGGATTTTTTTAATTTTATACCGCGTAGTTTAAAAAGTAGAGGGGGAGACACACTTTTTAAGACTTTGAGAGTCGATATCTGGAAAACGGTTCTCTTAAATAAAAATGTGTTTTAGAAACCTCCGTATCACTTTCAAATACCTTTCTATTAATAACCCACACGCTTAAGTACATCTAAAATTAATTATTACATGGATGGAGGGCCCAACCCCAATTATTTTTTTACAATATAGTATCATAATTCATAATTATGTAGCGGTTTATACAACACATATCCTTACCAAATTTCATTACTGTAGCTTTTATAGTTTCCGAGTAAATCGGCTGTGACAGGCGGATAGACGGACATGACGAATCTATAATGGTTCTGATTATGCCATTTTGGCTACGGAACCCTAAAAACAAAGTAAGGAAGTCGTAAGAGTAAAAATATTAACACTCCTCATCGTAATGAAAACGAAGCCAGTTCTAGTGTGATTTATTCGTACTTAGTGGTCCTAGTAACTATGCACGTTCTGTTGAAAGAAGTTCAGGTTAAAATACTGTTGAGAATTAGTTTTAGTTTGCTTCATTGATAATTATAAAAAAGGAACAACGTATTCATATTGGAAAACACAAACATTATCTGTTCTAGGACAGAACCACTCGGACAACACAACTTGTAAGAACTTTATCACATCAGCTCTAAAGTACCACAATAACTGCAAAGCGACTAACGGAGACGTGTGTCTCATGGGGAAATATCACAATGTCCTATACATAGCCATGAAGCTCTCGTTTGACTGGAGCGTTCAAGATAATGGGGTGGTTGCAGCCCTCTTGGATGAACTGTATGCGTGTGAAAAGACATTTGAAAGAATATTTTTGGGTAAGTTGAAGAGTACAGTAATGATAAGGCTAATAAGGCAATATTGGTAGAAACGATTCTGTGAGACGACATAAATATTTCATTGTAAATAATGACTAAATTACAGAAGACTAAGACACAACACAATAGTATAATTTTTAATACAGTATCTTTTTGATTACAGGAGCAATTTTTGGACCATCAGCACCATATTTCCTAGCTGGTTGGAAATCGGATTTCATGGACAAAGAAGAAAACGTCCATGCGCTTGTATTCTTCTTGGATCACGCCACAAACGCCAATTTGGAATACACAGAAGAAGGAAAATTGTACCGATTTATCGACGTCCCTTTAGAAAGTTGTGGAAGAGCATCACCTGTGAGGGTAGTTATTCAAATGGGATCATCAGAAATGTTAATGATACTACTTAGATTTGGAGCCCAAATTTTCTCAGATAATGTTGCAACTAATCCCGTAGAATCCATACTAGATAGATTAAAGGATTACAACAGAGTGTATCCATATGAATTAGTATCGTGCTTAAAATTAGTGCTTCGAGCAATTCCAAAAATAAGATTCACAGTTGATAAGAGAGTATTTGAGCATATGGATTTGCCGGATGATTATAATTATGACAGAAAGGTCGCTTTGGAAAAATATGGGGAAATTTTAGAAGATCATTTAATACCAAGCTCTAGGTGTGGTTTGAAGCCAGTAGAGTTGAAGCATCTTTGTAGATGTGTGATACGGAAAATGTTGTGGCAGAACTTTGAATTGCCCTTTGGTATACCGAAGTTAGGGGTACCGGTAGCTTTGCAAAAATATTTAGATCTTTTAGATGATTAAATTTTTCGAAATAAATATTGATGTGTTTGTGTTAAATTATACTGTAGACTTGTTACCAGGAATAAAATTGATAATACATTTTCTATTAATGGCATAGAAGGGTAAAAGAGGCTTTGAATACGGAGGATTTTAATAGGTGGAGCCATTGTGAGAAGGAATTTAATTTCGGAATCAGTTTGGGGGGCATTAGGGTAAATTGATAATAACTGGCCACCTTCCAGTAACTCCAGTAACATAAAAATGAACTCTGTGTCCTTAAGATTAGAATTCATTGGAAGAGGGAGAGTGATTGACATTGACATGACACATAGTTTTAAACTGAATTCTAACTATAAGCACATAGAGATCATTTTTATATAAGGTGTTCAGTTACCAGCAATTTAAAAATAAATAAATAAATATCTTGGGACATCTTACACAAATCGACCTAGTCCCACGGTAAGCTCAATAAAGGCTTGTGATGTGGGTACCAGGCGACGATATATATAATAGATAGATACATATAGATACTTAAATACATAGACAGCCATGACCAAGGAACAAACATTTGAGATAAATAAATACACAAAGAATGCCCTCGCCGGGATTCGAACCCGGAACCTCCAGCTTCGTAGGCAGGGTCACTACCAACTAGGCTACGGAGGCTGACAAAATTTACCTAAAATTTACCCCATCTCTTCCCTAATAAACTCCCAATGGACTTTCTCATGCGTGGTTATCTTTTAAAGTATATTTTTTCGAAAAATTGATGGAGAACAAAGGCAGCAAGGCATATTTTACCTGTAAGTATCCTCGCTGACATTAATAGTGCCCGGGACGCCCGTAGTCTCGCATCGGCTGGTGAGGTTGACTGTGTTACCGAAGAGACAGTAGCGGGGCATCCGGTGTCCAATGACGCCGGTCACAACCTCGCCAGAGTGAATACCAATAGTTATACCCTGAAATATTTTGAATAGCTTGATCACATGAAAATTGGTTATAAAGAGTCAGGACTCTTGGTCAATGACTTGCATTCATATATCAAGCGTGTTGTAATGTGCTGCATCAGAACAGCATCGTATTTCCACGTTGAAAATAAGCTGTTCTGCTGTGTCACAACACGACAGATAACAATCTCAATTTATAAAAATAAAGATCTTTAGTTTCTAAAAATACACGTACTAAGTCACAACCTTTCATATGCTTAGGAGTAGATCTGCTCCATAACAATTTGAAACAGCCGTTAAAGTCTAGTTTTAATTGCTCTGTTTGACGCTTCCGCATACAAAAGGTTAAAATTATCACAAATGACAATGGAAATTACTATCATGCTGGCTAGTGTTGAAATCAAACACCATAAATTTGATATTTGAAATGAAACTTACGACAGGTTCCCCATCAACAGTGATTTCCTTAGAATTGTCCATCATTTCAAGAGCAAGAAGCGAGATGTGCTTAGCGTGAGCCACTTCGTATTCAGGAAGCCCTGAAACTGCCATGTACTTGTCGCCCACGGTCTCCACCTGTTATGAAAAATATTATGTAGATTTAGTATGAAAATGTCCCATAAAATTCTCACACAAATTGACCTAGTTTCAAGATATGTTGAAATACGAGCCTTAGCTTGTATTGTGAGTTGGAGTTGTAAGTGACCACGCGCGGATCTAAGACTTCGTTGGGGGGGGGCACTGCCCTATGTTATGATAGTATTTTATACTTAAAAAGCACCTAGGCATATTTAAGACCAGTGTCAAGGGGGGGGGGGGCAGGTAAATAATAAATAATAATAAATAAATTGCACCCCCTGGATCCGCGTCTGTAAGTAAAGTTATGCAATTCGGACCGCGTTCGCATTCTGCGTGGTGACAGCAGAAAAATAAATTTCGCCATCACCCCAAATCTTCTCATTAGTGTCGTAAGAGACAACTAATGGATGGAAATGTTACGATAGCCAACTCGTTTGCCCAGCGCAGTGATTTTGGGTATTAGTCAGTTACTAAATACTAGTCTTACAATAAACCCGATAACAACAAACCTTAATACAACTTGCAATTATAACCAATATTAAGATCTGTTTCAAATAATAAAGTGACTGTTAATAATCCTGACCCACTAATCCTAAAGTCGATATACCGACCTTGTAAACATTAGGGTTCCTCTTCTGATCAGTAAGAACGTCAAACGTGGTGTACAGATCGTTGAGCATTCTTACGATCTTCATAGCGCCCTTATGGTCAGTGTTCCTAGCGCAATAGTTGGCGAAGCCGACTACGCCACTAAACAGGAGGGTCACAGGGTCGTAGCGGCGAGCGGGGACTGGACGCCGGTGGCGGAGTTCTGTGGCCACACTTCGAGGGAGCACTGAGTACAGCAGTCTGTAATTGTTAAGTTATAGTAATTTGGTACGCCTATCGGCATAACATAGTGTTTCATAACTAACTCACTTTAAGACCTTTTTAACCTGTTAAAGAAATAAATACATTCTGATTCTGTTTCTGATTCTGGTTAAAATATCTTTAGGTACCTACGAAAGCTGTAAATATAGGTACTGAATACTGAATCTTTCGGATACTCAGATTCAAATATTTGATAACAGTTTTACGCGTCAGTAATAATATTTTACAACAATAGTTACGAAAAAGCTCTTTGAAACTTCTATTTTACGATCACCTATGAAATTGGCGTTTTGTATGGAGAATTTTGTGAAAAATCTATTTTCCATACAATGATTTTTGCGTACCTAGGTATATTTTTTTGATGTCAAAATCCAAATAAACCGCCGGTAAAATTAGACATACAAAATGAGATATACCTACCTATTATATCTCAATTTCATAAAACAAGGTACTATTATACCTATTCGAAACATAGTTTGAACCGACAGCATATGGCAAGAGTTGTTTTCGAAGCTTTCTTTTATATTACTTAAGGCAAAAAACAAATATTAGTGTGAAAAAATCTTTGTTACACAGTGCACTGTTGAAAACAAAAAATATATCTAAGTTACTCTTCTTCTTGTTATCAACTAAAGTCTATGACCAAAAACGCCAATTTCATAGGTACCCAATATCATCAAACTTGTTTATTACGCCATAAGAATTTCCTCAAGTAAGTCAATTTGGTATGCTTATCCAGGACACCTTGGCACTTCTGACGTAAAAATATAATACCATTGGAATAAATGGTATTTCCTGAGTCATTAATAAACTCACACACACCGTAAAAAAGACTTTCATACATATTAGTTACGTGATCTTGATACTTTGTATGGTAAAGTAATTTTTTAGTAATTATCGGCGTTGGTCCCATACTAAAAGTTGTTCAGTATGACTTATATACTGGGTGAAATCAAATTGGTGATACAAAATAATATTTTCTGAATCTACTCATGACTACAGCCAACTTTTACTATGGAACCATCTTCGAAAACATCACTTCAAAATCTTCATCTCCATACAAATTATGAAACCAAGTTTTGTTATAATTCATTAATATGTATCCATTTCTCCATACTGATTCCATACAAATTTGTATACATATTAATGAACTCGATACCAGAATTTACACATTTTTTCTGCCAAATTCGATATAAGTCCCATAGTAAAAGTTGATCGTAATCACGAATAGATCCAGAAAATATTATTTTATATTGATTTAAACTTTCACGATTATCACTCATATTTTAAAGACAAACGGGTCTTAATCGCGTAAACTTAGGTTTAATTATATCCTGACGTTTCGGGCATGACGTTACACCCGTGGTCGCAGGCAGACTCACCTGCGACCACGGGTGTAACGTCATACCCGAAACGTCAGGATATAATTAAACGTAAGTTTACGCGATTAAGACCCGTTTGTCTTTAAAATATGAAATATTATTTTGTATTACCAATTTGATTTCACCCTGTATGCGGTGTGTGCGAGTTTATTAGTAACTCATGAAACACCGTGTATAAAATTTGTGCTCAGGGAAATTTATTTATACTCACAAGGAAAAGTTAACCCATATACTGGGTTATTTTTTCATCAGTACAAATACTCTAGGGGGTGTATAAGTAAAGTAAGTCATAATCAACAACTTTTACTATGGGGCCGAACCTGAAATCGCGAAAAAAAAATCAGCTGTTCCATAGAAATTGTCGACTCATGGTCATCTGAAATTCAGATTCAGGTTCGGCCCCATAGTAAAAGTTGTTCATTTTGACTTACTTATACACCCCCTAGAGTATTTGTACTGGTGAAAAAATAACCTTGTATGCCTGAACTCACCTGTCAGTCTTCTGCTTCTCCGAATCCAACTCTCTAAAGGTCTGCTGCAGTTTATCAGTCAGCACCTCCAAGTTCTGTGTAAGCTTGTAGTCTGCTTCGAACTGCTCAGACATCAGCACCAGATCGCGAGTGGCATCATGGAGAGGGATGTCAGCGATGCAGAGGCCGCGACTGACGAAATTAAAGTATTAACGACAACAATCAGCAGGTTTTGCAAGATGTCTCTGCAATCGTATAGAATAAGCTATACGTCACGTGACAATAATAATAGATGGAAATGGTCACGTGACTTTTCTAACGAATCTGTCATTCTCATGCGCTTATAATTTATCGCTTATTGTACGCGATTGTAGAATGGCATCTTAGGCCCACAGACTTAGATTTGGATAAAAGAAACAAGTTCATTCATTTGTATGGCGGCCGAGCGTGTCAGATTTTGTACTGAAGTTGTTACTTGCCTATGATTTTAAATATGTCTCAGGCCCTTGAGTATTCATATTTTTTTGTGTTGTTGCAATTAATATTACTTAAGGAGGCATTATTAATGTTCTTGTTCACTTCAACTTACGAAATTTGACGCCCGAAAGCTGCAAGCTGCGATTAAAGACGGATAACTCAGTGGATTTCACTGAGTTCATTTGACACGCTAAGTAGATACGTTTGCTTGATCTATGGTATATATGACATCTGTGGGTAGGCCTTAGGCCTGTT
>JALPQI010024876.1:0-13795 GCA_025490895.1 Thaumatotibia leucotreta
GCCATAGAAGTATTCTTGGTTATAAAAATAAAGCTTTGTTTGCGCTTATAATTCCCATTGTTGAAAGCCTATGATTGAAATAAATAATAGAAACGAATAAAGACTTTTAAAACAACAACCAAGTTGATAGGCAGCGGAGTTTTCAAAGTGCGATCGCCAACGCTTGCCCAGCGTGGCTATTATGGGCATTTACCTCCTAATGGCGCGACCACGACATTAGTCCGGCGACCGGCTTAGCGGAAAACCATACGTGTGAGAGGGAGTTCCCTTATCGGCATCCCAATGTCGTGGCCGGGCCTTAATGCGTCTACACATATACGTATAGTTAATTGGAGAAGCCTACGTCCAGCAGTGGACTAAGATAATAATCTAATCAAGCCAAGACCATTTTAGATACATGCCTTATGAGTATTTTAGAAGTTCTCAATGGGAACTTACTATTAAATCCTAATGAAATGTTTCGGAAACTTTCGAGTATATTCCTGCTATTTAAAGAATTGTTCCACAACTTGTACATAGCTAGTCAGGACCTATCCCTCTACGTCAAAGGTGTTATTACCTTGTACCCACTAGTCGTGAGTCCAGCGTTCCTCTTGGCCAGAACGCATTTCATCCTGATGAAGAAGGCACGCTCGCACTCGATGTCCACTGATGGACCCCATGTGCCGCCCACTGGGTATCTGTGGATGACAAAACATTGATTTGGGTTCTTAAAGATACTTAAGCATGAGAAACATTAAGCGCGTATGGAGAATGTGGGTAGTGGGGATTATTGATTGGGGAACTCTTTAATTTGTTGCTTTGTCCTCTCGGTAAGTAACTTTACTATTTGTAGGTACAATCAGCCAAAAAGCCGGACTCCCACTTTTTGACGTGAACACCACAGAATGGAGACGAAAAGTGACAGACTACATTTTTTGGCTGACTTTACCTAAATAAAAGTTATCGAGAGGGCAAAGGAACGAATTAAAGAGTTACCCAAATAGTCTGGCCAATTAATTAATCAGGGAAAAAGGTTAAAAATTCTAATAGGTACTTCTAAATTTTTTAATTGTTCGTCTGTTCAATCTGTCTGACGAGTTATTTTGCCAAGTTTACAAAAATAGTAAAGATATATGAAGAGTCTAAAATTGTATTAAGTCATTCTCAAAATTTAAAACCTAATGCAATAGTTACCGTGTCACTTTTTTGACACTGAAAAAAGTAATATATAATTGGAATATTAGACCTGGAAAAAATCGGCTACGGTAATTAGAAATCTAGAAGTCGTTTTGTTGGTTTTGAAACGGCATTTTCAGCATTTCCAACTGGACAAGTGGATATGGTGGGACCTTCCAATTACTTGAAAATATATTTCTAAGATTCTAAGCAAAATTCTACAAATATTAAAAAACCATTCGTAAAATTTTTGGCATCTTACCCGAGGCTAGGGTATTGGTGGCCGAGGTAGGAGTGAGGGTGTTGTAAGCTGAGCACGGCGCTCATCTCTTCATGGTCTGCTTGGTGGATATACTCGTAGATGGAGTTGCCAGTCAGTTCTACCTGTTAAGATAACGCCATTAATATTATTACAGCAAATAGGCATTTCTCCGAGCGTCTCAACCGCCGTGACTTCGGTCGCAGCTTTATCACACGAATCCCGTGAGAGAAGCAAGAACTTTTGGATGTATTGGTTTATTGGTAGACGTAGTTGATAACTAAGATATCCAAAAAATGTATGTGATGCCCACGGAAATCGGATAATAATGTTGCCACCCAAAATAACGGCGGTTGAAACGCAGAAAGTAATGTTCAAATATATTCAATTCTACACAGTGAATAAAGATAAACTTCTTTTGATTCGACGTCAACTGTGTGGCCGACACGGTTGACAATTGGTGACACAGGTTGGCAATTCCGGTAATCATAAAGCGCAAGTTTGGTCAGGTAATTTTGTTGCTGAATAGCATCAGGTGGATAATAACGAGCCGATGTCATCTAGAACAGCTGTAGGAGGACCTTTGCATCAATCTTATCTTAAGTGATTTAACTTCATGATGCGCAATCAATTGTTTTTCTAATGCTATTCGAGGTCTCGCTTATCTGGCTGAACCCAAGACGTATTGACGCCTTCGCACCGACATTCATCACGATTGCCATCCATAGGTGCATTCAGACCAAACGAGCATTCGCTATTTTATCCCCCGCTCTACGAAATCAACGAATCACGTTTTGTGTAACGATTGTAGAGTAGGGGGATAGAATAGCAAATGCACCTCATCACGAAGAAGCCATCCGAGGTCTGCAGGAGATCACTAATAGCTCCCAATAGGCAGACCTTAGCTAGATGACCTAACTCTCCTTAGGTAGACCTTAAAATAATACTTTGTATACTAACCTGACTAAGCCCAAGATGTACCGACGCCGTTTCGCTGATATACATGTTCTTGCCATCAGGAGCCACCACGAAGATGAACCCATCCAGGGTCTGGAGCAAATGGCTGCCGACCTTAATACCTCCTACACTAACCTGACTAAGCCCAAGATGTACCGACGCCGTTTCGCTGATATACATGATCTTGCCATAAGGAGCCACCACGAAGATGAAACCATCCAGGGTCTGGAGCAAATGTCTGCCGACCTCAATACCTCCTATACTAACCTGACTAAGCCCAAGATGTACCGACGCCGTTTCGCTGATATACATGATCTTGCCATCTGGAGCCACCACGAAAATGAAACCATCCAGGGTCTGGAGCAGATGGCTGCCGAGCTCACGGATGGAGAGCTCCCGGGGCTGTGGAGGTGGTGGTGAGGCACCCCACGCGTCTCCTAGACCTGTAGTCAAAATTACGTGTGATTTAAAGGTTCTAGAATGTCCTGGCATCTAACTCAATTTATAGAGCTAAAATAATATATTACGACACAACTGCGAAAATGAAATTCGGAACGAGTAGCTGTTGTTGACGATGTTTTAAAACACGACCGATAGGGAGTGTTTTAAATCGACACGAGTTACGAATTTCGTTTTTGCACGTGTCTCGTACGACGTTTTTAGTGCAGATGGCCCTCCGAAGTTTTGGACCTGACGTAAAATGACACATTTCTCGCACTAGAGCCTAAAAAAGGCACCATCTGTACTAAAAAGCCTGTTTTCAAAACAGTGAGCCATGATTAAGAAAATAAAAGCAATTCACCGGAAAGTCAAAACAAAATTTAAATTGGCGTTCATAGTAACTTCACACAGAAAACGTGATGAAATGTAAAACATTTTTGGGGACAGTATTTTTTGCTATGAAGATCGAATCAGCTTGTGGTTTTATTTTTATTTTATTTGAAATAGGCTTACTCATGGCCACAGACTAACCAAGGGCAGAGACGCGGCCTACGATGGAGTGAGTTTGCCCAGAAGGTGCCTATTCACCCTTGACTTGAAGGTTGACGGGTTATATGGGTGGGTTGGTGGTGGTATGGGTGGGCGGGTTTTGATTCGAATGAGCTCAAGCAAGTCCAGATCTGGTAAAATCATGTTTTCAGTTTTTTTTAAAAAAAGGTCAGTCAATAAAGCTTTCCAGCTGTGACTGTAACATGATGTATACCGAAAGCGGATGTATACAATCACGACCAGCTATAATATTCTCTTAGTCACACATTCGACGCTGCGTTCATCAACGAGCTCGACGACGAGACAGCCTTCACTTCGACGTCGAGCGCAGCGCTGCGAAAAATGGTATTCACTAACGTAGAACAGCTCGCCGTCGAACTGTAGGCGGTAATTCTCAACGCAGTGTAGTTCCAGCTCACGCCGCATTCGTCGCCGAATGCTAGTGTCGTTTAAAGTATATAAAGGTGCATGCAGACCAAAAGAGCATTCGCTGTTCTATACTACTCTACGAAATCAACGAATCACGTTTCGTGTATCGATCGAATTTCGTAGAGTAGGGGGATAGAACAGCGAATGTTCTTTTGGTCTGCATGCACCTTTAGTGAATACCATTTTTAGGCTCGACGCTGCCGCAGTGCTGACACAGCGTTGATAGCAAGACGGTTCCCTTAGTGAATAACACTGCAGCTCCATAAACCTACTCTCCGTTCTTTAGATCAGTGAATTGTTAAACTCACCATCTGGAAAGACCTGTCGCATCTTGAGATAGCTGGTCGTCAGTCTGATGACGGAAGCCTTATCCAGCTGTGACGTAATGGCGGCCGGAAGCGGAAGCAGCTTCGCCAGCTCCAAGAACTCGGCGTTCTCTTTCTCCCTGCGCGAGCGCGCTGCGTTTTTGCTCTTTTCTTTCATAATGGCTGCCGCGTCGAGTGGCGCGGGCCGCTGTTCTTTGCGGCAAGCTGGGGAAGAAGAATCATTTATAGAATTGTCAACTATGTACAAATAAAACATGGAAGCCGCACGCCATACTAAATTGCCTTTCAAAAAGGCCCTGAATTTTAGTTTACAAGTGTCACCCCCTTTTCAATGCATCTCGGTAAAGAATTTCAATGCCAACCTATAAAACCTTAAACCGTCATTTAAAAATAATTGTGATTGGCCCATCAAAGTTTTGATTATATTCTACAAACGTTTGTCAAAGATGTTGCGCCGAAATATGCGCGGTGTCAACAAAAGCGCTATGTCCTGCCCATCTTGGCACAATTGAACAACTGTTTTTGGAGGCATTTTTGAGCTGGTGTTAGACATCCATGTTATATATGGTCGCAGATTGTCAACCTCCGTAGCCTTGTTGGTAGTCTGTCTACGATGCTGGAGGTTCCGGGTTCAAATCCCGGCGAGAGCAATATATGTGTAATTATTTATCACAAATAATTCTTCGGTCATGGCTGTCTATGTATTCAAGTATCTTATGTATCTGACAATGACCCGTTTACATGTATTATTCGTTAGTGAAGTGAAAAAAAATCGCTGACTTTATATAGCATTTGACGTTTTCGACACATTAATTGTTATAAAAAAGCAAATTAATTGTTATACAGAAATGTGATTCTGGTCACTGTCACTTCCAACATTCTTCACTTTGCATTTAATGGTTTAAAAATGCATTTCAAAATATCGAATTGTGGTTGGGAATCTTTTAAAATGTTAACAAGTTACTTAGCCTCTTGTTAAAATATAAATTACAGATAACATATTCTAATAGCTAACACAAAAGACAGTATAAAATACCTAATGAGCAAGTGTGCGCCGTGACAGCGATAAGGCACGCTCTATGATATATTATACTTCTATGTGCATATAAACATGCTTGAAAGGTGAAACATATGTTTACTTATAAACAGAAGTACCTAAGAACTTTAGGTTCATGGGGCCCCAGCGTACGCAAATTGTTTGCTGAGATCGTGAAACGTCTGGTTGACGTAACTAAAGACCGAAGAGCTGGCTCTTGTGGCATTGTACCGAGGACGCTGGCGGCATTTCCTCGCTGTATCGCAATAAATAAATAAATAGGAGTAAAAAACTAAAAAGTAGGTATACAAGTGCGAAAGTGAGCACGATAAATGGCAAAAACTGGATCGTCATGTCATAAGCCACCTGATATTATATTTAAGAGCAATACGCGGCCTTTTCGCAGCTAACCGTCTCTTTTCGAGTATTCATTCAAAAAGACGGGTAGCCTTTTGAGAAGTCTGCGGGTTGCTGCCAAACTCAAAATAAGCCCCATTGGATTTAAAAAAAAAACAGCAGACTAGATAGGCACACTGACGCAGCTCCCAGCCATCTTTAAAAAAACTCGACCTACCCCAACCCGCCATTACGCATTCAGGCATTACCATAACGACGGCCGCATATTCATGCGCCAGCGACTCGGCTGAAGCAGCTTCAGGTGCAGGGTTGCCAACTCGCGAAGTCATCAGGGTTCTTTAGCCAAATACAGGGTGTAATCGATAAGTGTTTACAGCCCATAATTTCGTACATATGAGAGATATCAGAAAACTTTTAACTGATATCGAAAGTACGTTACCCAACGAGAAAAATTACACTAATAACGTTTTTGAAATAAAATCAGAAATATCCCAAATATTAACTTCAAACCCTTCCATACATTTAGTAATTAGTAAGTCGTCATACTAAATGTATGGGAGCGTTTTAACTTAGTATTTTTATATTACTTCATCTATTTAGAAAAAGTTATTAATGTAATTCTACTCGTTGGGTAACGTACTTTCGATATCAGTTAAAAGTTTTCTGATATCTCTCATATTTACGGAATTATGGCCTGTAAACACTTATCGATTACACCCTGTATAAATCGTCAGTTGACCAGCAAAACTCACTAAGGCCGTGGGTTTTCTGGCCGGCGACCGGCGACCGACGCGTGTCCGCCGCCGACGACGTTCGAATGTTTTGTTCGCGAATGTTTGAGGGTGGTTTCTCTGAAGGTGCATGCAGACCAAACGAGCATCCGCTATTCTAACCTACTCTACGAAATTCAATCGCTACACGAAACGTGATTCGTTGATTTCGTAGAGTGGGGGATAGAACAGCGAATGCTCTTTTGGTCTGCATGCACCTTGAGATGATTTAGGGGGAGGGGGGTCGGGCATGACTTATTTTTTTTACAAGGAGGTGGGATGGGGTCTTGATCGTTCTTACGCTAGATCATAAATGTTAAAATGTATGATTGTAAGATGAATGATTGAAACCAAAGTTTATTACTACCGCAAAATAATAGTACATTGTGCATCAAGGGAGGTAAGTACGGAATTACTAACGAGAGTGTTAGAAGCCCGACGCCGTAAGGCGGAGGGCTTTTATGACTCGAGTTAGTATTCCGCTTACCGACCGTGATGTATACAATGTTTTTCATCACACTTGCCGACAAAAAAAAAAGTTTTAAGAAATAACATTATTAAATAACGTACTGACATTTCTATTACTCCCTAGGGAATTTCACTTTTCTATTACTCCCGCTGGGCGCGCAAACAATGGCGCGCTTAGGCAGCAAGTGTGATGAAAAAAATATTAGCACCTTCGTAAGTACAAATAAACGTCTCTTATAAATATGTTACGCCCCTCTTTTTACACAGAATTAAAGTGCACTGAGACATCTATTTTTGAGCATTTTTATAAATATACACCGTATTTTACCTTTGACTGGCCAACGTAGTGAAAATCTCGGTAATTTTGTCGTAATCGCGTTTCAGATTTCACCTTGTATTATTTAGAATGAAATTAGACAAACGCCGTGTTTGACTTTCGACAACCCTATCTCAAGCTGAAGGCACTCCACTTTTGGCGGGAAAACAACAGCGTTGATGAATTATTCCATACAAATCATCTTCTTCCTATAGGGAGACTGAACACGGCCGAACCAGTCTTCGAAACGTCAGGACGTAATAATTTTTTATAATGATTTTTAAAAAAAATTTGTTTTGTTAAATTATCTCTAGTTTTTGAGAGAGGTTGATTTAACTATTTTTTTATGATAAATTGATAATGGTACGGAACCCTTCGCGCGAGAGTCCGACTCGCACTTGGCCGGTCTTTTATTTGGTCATTATTAGGTATAGTTTTATTTCCTAACCTTTTGCCCGTATTAGTACGGTCAAATCGTACATTAAACTCGCAAAACATGTAGTAAAGCTGCATTTTTGGTATGTTATTTAGACACCATAGGGCAGTATAAAACCACATTTTGCAAGCAAAAAAAAGTTGTGCTAGCTGCGTTATACGTGAAAAACTGTGAAATTTACTGTCTATTTTTAGTTTCTGATTTTTATAAAAAAAGCCTTACGTTTTTTGACAATATGTATCAGGTAACGATTAAAGATGAATGAATTTGTAACAAGATGAAATAACATGCATTACCGTAGGTCTTATAGTTTTAGAGATTCGAGACTTCAAATAGTACCCTGTTTTGTAAACTAGACAAAATGTTGAGTTTTGCTAACGTTTTTGGTTTAATATCGCCTTACCTAATTATGCTACGAAAAACATGAAATAAATATCTTATAGCGCAATTAATATTCTTTCATTTAAGGGTAAAATCAGGTCAGTAAACTTTGTAATTGAAACTAAAATCGCGAAATTCAAAAAGCAGGAGGTCCGCTATCAAAGTTTTTCATACAAATGGCAAGTTGTGTTGCAAAGCTGCAATTTTTGTATATTGTATAGGCTCTATAGGGATGTACGAAAATGCATGTTAAAAGAAAACAAAAAAAAGGATTTAGGTATAAGACGTAAATAACTGAAAAAAAATCGGACTTTTTTTAGTTTTTGATGTTTAACTAAAAAACTATAACTTTTTGATACTAATTGCTATAAAACCATGAAAGAATATTAAATTTGAAAGGATTTGAGCTACCTTGCATTACCCTAAATTATATAGATTTAGAGATAGGACATTTCAAAATGTGCCCTTCATTAAGTTAAGAAAATGAATGCCTGTTTTGAAGCCTCGTACACCCCCAACTATAAGACTTACAGTAATTGTTATCAGCTCAATTTGTTCCAAATTTAATGTAGTTATTATCTACAATTACTTTTTTTTCTTAGCGCGAACGTTTTGCCAATATTTAGTGAATAGCTTTAACGTAACCTAAAATTTGTTTATGTTTTGATAAAAGGGCACTTTATGAAATGTCGTATCTCAAAATATATATAACTTACGGTGATGCAACGTAGCTCCAATCCTTTCAAATTTAATGTTCTTTCTTAGTTTTGTAGCAATCAGCATCAAAAAGATAATAGATTTTAAGTTAAACGTCAAAAACTAAAAAAAGTGCGAATTTTTTTTCGTTTTTTACGTCCTATGCCCAAATTATTTTTTTGTTCTTCTTTTAATATGCATTTTCGTATATATCTGTAAGGTCTTTATAATATACCAAAATTGCAGCTTTGCAACTCGACTTGCGATTTGTATGAAAAACTTAGATAGCGGGCCTCCTGCCTTTGAAATTTCGGGTTTATACTTTCAACTACAAAATTCACTGACCTAACTTTACCCTTAAATTAAAGAATATTAAGTGCGCTATAAGGTCATTATTGTATGTTTTTCGTAGCATAATTAGGTGAGGCGATATTAAGTCGAAAACGTTAGCAAAACACAAAATTTTATCTAGTTTACAAAATGGGTACTTTTTAAAGTCTCGAATCTCTGAAACTATAATACCTACGGTAATGCATAATAGCTCAACTTGTTGGAAATTTATTAGTCTTTTAACGTTTATTTACATATGATATCAAAAAACGTAAGGTTTTTTTAATAAAAATCAGAAACTAAAAAATGGCCCTAAATTTCGCAGTTTTTCACGTACTACCCAGCTAGCACAACTTTTTTTTGCTTGCAAAATATGGCTTTATACTGTCCTATGGTGTCTAAACAACATACCAAAAATGCAGCGATACTACTTGATTTGAGAGTTTAGGGTAAAATTATGTACGATTTGACCGTACTATATCTACAGTATCTTATACTAAAAATCGACAAAAATACTCAAAGGTGTCGAACTGCCCTAAATTCAAGATCTCACAACAAAATACCTCTATTTATTCACCCTCTAATACTTACAAACGACCTTACTGGCTTACAACACGCTTACAACTAAACGTCCCAACTCCCTTCTAAATTGGATGGACATACGCCCTTTCGGAGCGGAGGGTGCTCCCTCGCTTGTAATGTGACATATGTTGGTAATGTGTAGGAACATTCCGGAAACGCGTGTATATTCCGATAATATGAGTTTTCTTCAGAGTTATTAGTAGTTTTACCAAGATTTACAAACGAACACTTATGCCGAACATGCCATAGACAAGATAAAAAGAAAAAAAGCCGGTTCTAAATTACGTAAAATGTGGTTGCATCCAAGAATATCTAGATGTTTTTTTTCTACACTAGGTATAATATTTTAAAACTACACTATAAATTACTTAAAAGCCTAAAAATTAACCTAAAACTACTTATTTGCTAATAGTAGAGGTCCAAATGGAAAAAATTGTGCGCTGTGAGTTACAGTTTTGTAATTTTTACCAGAGCTAGAGGGTGTAAAAATAAGAATTTTTAGATGTGGAGGGAAAACCAATTCCCCCCCTGAACGAGGGGGGAGGGGGGTGAATGTGCAAACGGAAGGGTTATGTTTAAAAATTTTTCGTCTAATATTTAGGCCTACTATTCATTGTTTGGTATCATTTTCATATAAAACAGACACGGGGGAATTCATTTTTGATAATAAACATGAGGATTTTCATATATAAAAAAATAATTATTGGTATAAAGGTAAAATAACCACCGTTTTTATTTTGATTGTTGCGTTATATAAGTATTACCAAATAAATATATGAAAATAAAAAAAATACTACAAGATAGCATATTTATTGTAGTTTTTAAAATATATATTTTTTGGAACTTTCCATGCAAAAATAAGTTGTAAAAAAATTGCACCTGTCGCGTGCCGCGAATAAAAAAGGGACGTTGCTTTGACTTATTGTTGACAGTACGTTTCTACTGCGGGAATTTAGCGATTTTGCGTAAACAAAATGCTCCATAATGTCTGTTAGGGCAAATTGCATCAACCTGGGTTAACCAAGCAACCCGGGTTAAACGTTTATTTCACATGGAATTTGATAATTGAAAAATTTCTTATGAAGTAAGTGACTGACCTGGCACTATACAGAGGATATCCGAGACATCAGCCTATGTGATATTAGAATGGTTCTTGAACAGCTCAAAAATAACAGGGCGTCTGGGGAAGACGGAATTATAGCTGAGCATCTGAAGCCAGGTGGTAAACCAATCCTTATGGCCCTTCAGAAGTTGTTCAACTCCGGAAGGGAAAACACCTTAGGCATGGAACAGAAGAGTGGTGGTACTGTTCTTGAAAAAAGATGACAACGCCTTATTGAAGAATTACCGATCCATCTCACTTCCAAGCCATATTAATAAGATGTTTTCAAGGGTCACTACCAATCGTCTTGCACGCAGGTTTGATGACTTCCAGCCTCCCGAACAAGCCGGTTTTGGCGTTTCGTAAATGTTACACAGAAGACCGAGGAATAGGTATAACCTGCCCCTCTGTTTAGCGTTTAGCGTTTGTGGACTACGATAAGGGGGGTTTCCATGACGTAGGTACTAATGCGGTTTAATTTAGGTCGAGAGAAAGGGACAAGGCTATACGAGTCGTGTGTCACTGTCCCTTTCCCAGAACTTACACTGAATCGCATTAGTACGTCATGGTAACCCCCAAGGCCTTCGATTTGATCGAAACTCTGGGCAGGTACTACAGTCTCTTTAACGGTACCAAGTAGACTACCGCTATGTCGAAATGTTGAGGTGTTTGTACGAAAGCGCCACTATATCAATCCGACTCCAAGACCAGAGCTTGAATCATATTATACTGCAGCGGGGAGTCAGGCAAGGCGGTGTCATCTCCCCTAATCTGTTTACCGCTGCACTGGAAGATGTCTTTAAGACTGGACTGGAGAAGGTGAGTATCAACATAAACAGCGAGTACCTCACTCACCTTCAATTCGCTGATGATATGGTGGTCTTGGCTGAGACCTTGGAAGATTTTAGTACGATGCTCGCTGACCTCAGTAGCGCCTTCGAGCCAGTTCGTCTTAGGATGAACATGGATAAGACGAAAACTCCCATTACAATCGGAGACTAAACTCGAAGGTGTAGACGACTATAATATACCTAGGACAAACTACCCAGTTAGGTAGGTCCAACTTTGAGTCTATCATCGATCGGTCTATCATCGAATCCGACTAGGTTGTGCAGCGTTTGGGAAGCTACGACACATCTTTTCGTCCAATATTCCGCAGTTCTTGAAGACAAACGTATTTGATCAGTGTGGCAACAGCCACTTTAGCCTAGTTGGTAGTGACCCTGCCTACGAAGCTGGAGGTTCCCGGTTCGAATCCCGGCGGGGCATTCTTTGTGTATTTATTTATCACAAATGTTTGTTCCTTGGTCATGGCTGTGTGTGTATGTATCTAAGTATCTATAAGTATCTATCTATTATATATATCGTCGCCTGGTACCCACAACACAAGCCTTAATTGAGGTTACCGTGGGACTAGGTTGATTTGTGTAAGATGTCCCAAGATATTTATTTATTTAAAAAAGTGATGACATACGGTACTGAAACGTTTCGTTTACAATGGGCCTCATAAGAAAGCTTAAAGTCACCCACAGGGCAATGGCGACGGCTATGGTGGGAGTCTCTCTGCGAGGTCGTATTAGAAATGAGACGATCCGCAGCAGAACCAAAGTATAGCTCCATAGATCTCCGAATCACTAAACTAAAGTGGCAGTGGGCGGGGCACATTGCACGTAGAACCGATGGCCAATGCGGCGGCCTCGCAGGTGGAAGGCACAGCGTGGGTAGGCCCCCAACAAGGTAGACAGTGAAGGTTCCAGGAGTCCGCTGGATGCGAGTGGTGCAGGACCGGTCATTGTGGCAATCTTTGGGGGAGGCTTATGTTCAGCAGTGGACGTCTTTCGGCTGAAATGGTTATAATGATGATTTATGAAGTAAACGTTTAACAATTGATTGTCAAATTCCATATGATATAAACTTTTAACGTGGGTGAACTGGGTTAGTTGTTTAGTCCCGGTTAGTGAAAATTACGTTTATCGTCTTTGGTAATGAGATCATTACCTAATAACACTCGTAAAAATGATTACCCATTCCGATTCATATGATCAGATACTATATATCATACATGTGATCAGATAAACCAGATATGTAATATAGACGCGGTAAACAATAATCGATAAAATTTAAAAAATAGAATCTGATCAAATAAAATTCTTAATAATCTTAGGTTATTTAAAAAAAGAAGATCAGAAAATATTCAATCTACTTTCATATCAATAAATATTTATAATTGTAATATGAACAATAATATGTAAGTACAAAAATATGTATAATCTATGAGCAGTTGCCGGCACAAAAGTCTCTTTTTTGAGGTTACGCGAAGGTTTTTTGTTAGAGGTACGCGTCAAGTAAATTTTTTTCAGTGATATTTTGTATGAAAGACTACAAAATGTGTATATTTTTAAAAACTGCAATAAATATGCTATCTTACACTATTTTTTTTAAATTGGATAAGTTTGTTTTTTAATGCTTATATCACGCTTAAATTAAAAATAAAAACGGTAACTTTTTTACTTTTACTCCAAAAAATCTTCATTTTTATATGAAATTGCTCATGTTTATTATAAAAAATGGATTTCATAGGTCCGTTTTACACGAAAATGATACCAAACAATGCATAGTAGGCCTTATTAATTAGTAAAAAAAAATTAAACGCAACCCTTCCGCATGTACATTCACCCCCCTCCCCCCGCGCCTCAGGGGGTGAATTGGTTTTCCCTCCACATCTAAAAACAACTATTTTGAGACCCTCTAGCTCTGGTTAAAATTACAAAACTGTAACTCGCAGCGCACAATTTTTCTCAACTTTGTATGGACCGTGACCCTTACTATAAGTTATTAGTTAATTTATATACCTACTTATTTTAAGCAATTTTTGGCTCCTGGTCATGATTTCATGAACGAGAATTTCGATAAACCGACAATTTCGTGAAAAACCGTGTTTGTACTGGACGTCGGTGGCCTTTTTCATGAAATGCATCTGTATGGACTCCTACTTAGCAATGAAAAAGTTCCAGAACATTCTTGTCTAAAATAACTGAAAATTTTCATGAGAAAATGTTCATGCAAGTTGCCATTGAGAGCATTTTCTTTCAGTTTAAGGATTATTACAGTCGATTACAAAAAAGTACATGGTTAAGGTGTTAATTAAAACAAAAAATCAGGATCGCATCAATTGTGTAAAGGTGCGTTTAAACCAAAAAGA
>JALPQI010024877.1:0-10019 GCA_025490895.1 Thaumatotibia leucotreta
GAGGGACCATGTTTGGGCACCGTAGGTTAGGACGGGCAGGATACACTTGTCGACTAGTTTGCGCTTCAGTGACCTTGGAAGGTCGCCCTTCATTAGCTCTTTCATGGACCAGTAGCTCTTCCAGGCATTTTGAACACGGCGTTCAACTTCCCTTATCCCTGCCTGTTGCTGAAAGAGACTAGCTGGCCCAAATAGATATACTCATCGACATATGTATCGTCCTGCCCGTCTACCTCGACCCTACGTTTCGTGCTGTTAGTCATCACCTGAGTCTTTGTGCGATTCATATGAAGTCCAACTTGAAGGCTTGCGTTGCTCAGATCTTGGAGCATTAACTGAAGTTCTGTGGCCGAAGAGGCAAAGAGAACGATGTCGTCGGCAAAACGAAGGTTTGACAACCTCTTGTCACCGACGACTATTCCTCTTTCCTCCCAAGAAACTGCCAGGCTCCTGAAGACTTCTTCTAGAGTACTAGTAAAAAGTTTCGGAGATAGCGGGTCGCCCTGTTTAACACCTCTTTGAATCCGAAACGATGGACCGGAGGACTGGAGCTTAATTTCGGCTGTACTATTTTTATATATGTTTTTAATTAATTTAATGTAGGTTGGTTCTATGTCTTGGTTCTGGAGTGCGGTTACTATGGCGGAATGTGTGATACTATCAAAAGCTTTAGTATAATCGACGAATGCTAAGTATAGAGGCATGTTAAATTCGGTATATTTTTCTACAACTTGGTTGACTGTATGAAGGTGATCGACTGTGGAAAATCCGGGGCGAAAGCCGGCTTGAGTGGGAGGCTGGTGTTGGTCGAGTTGCCCTGCAATGCGACCCTCTATTACTTTAATAAATGCTTTGTATACATGGGACACCAGGCTGATTGGTCTATAGTTACCCTATGTCACATTTTTCGCCTTTTTTGTGGAGGAGAACTATACTAGAATGAAGCAGTTTTTGGGGAATTAGACCTGTTTTTAGTATATTGTTGAATAAGTTGCAAAGTGGAGATAAAAGGTGTTGATTTTCCGAAAACCAGCGCTTCTGTGCTTATCCCATCGATCCCAGGGCTCTTATCAAGCTTCATTTTGGAAAGAACCTTTGCCAATTCCTCGGCCGTTATAGGAGGGATGGTATCACCACAGGAGTATTCTTCAATACTGTTTATGTTGTAAGGATCAGAGTATAAGGTAGTATAAAACTGTGTACATATGTCCATTATTTTGTTTCTATTGCAGTGTTTATTACCATTTTCATCTTTAGACTAGAAATCCATGTTTTACCTTTTGAATTCCATTCCGAGCTACTCTTAGGGATTTATTTTTCACTAATGCTGTTTTAACTAGATTTGTATTGTGTTTACGGATATCAGTTCGGATGCTACGTTTCGTCATTCTGTCCAGTGCCCGATATTCTGCTGAGCCTATTTGAAGTGACGTACGTTGTTCTATTATATTTATGGTGTCAGTAGATAGTACGGTGCGTTTATTTTGTCTGGGCCTAATTGTATCACTAGCTGTTGTAATGGCATCGATAATGTTTTGGTACTGAGTATCCGTATCGCAGTCATCGTTTTTTAATATGCTAAATTTGTTTCGGAGTTCTAAATTGAATCGGTCGTAGTTGGCTGTTAACGTGTCTCGGTTTAGTCTCTTGCAGCATTTAGAAAATAGCTTCTTGCGATGTAGTTTAAAGTTAAATGTTAATGTTATACGAACCGGTCGGTGGTCTGAGCTAAATTTTATTTTATTTAAAATGCCTACGTTTTTGACTACGTCATTGCTTGATGCGAGCACAAAGTCGATCTCATTCTTGGTTTGTCCATCCGGTGACACCCAGGTCCAACGACGATTCGGTTTTTTTAGGAAAAAGCTATTACATACCTTCAATGTTTGGCCAAAAGCAAACTGAATCAGACGAGAACCACGTATGTTCCGGTCTCCCAACCCGTATGGTCCTAGGATTTCATCGCTGTCCAGTTCCTGTTTGAGGCCTATTTTAGCATTAAAATCACCGAGGACAATATTCCAAGATCCTCTATGATCGTCGCAGGCTTTGTTGAGAAGGTCGTAAAAGTCTTCAGTCTCTTCGTCAGTGTGCGCAGATGTAGGTGCGTATATCTGTATCACCGTAAGTGTTTTCTTCTGAGTCAACTGGGACTTAAGAACTGCGATCCTGTCAGAGTAGCCACAAAATTCTATTATATTATTCTCCCACTTCTTAGCCACTAGGAAGCACTACTTTAAAATTTTAAGCTTTTTTAACTTTATTTGACCGACTACTTCGAAAAATCCTCATCATTAAGTATTACTTTTTTTTGCTTTTACGAAGGCTCAAGGTCTAGGGCGGTCTTTAGAATACGAAAATTCCATGGGATATGTTTTATTTTTTATTTACGTACATTAATGCTATTTTGATGCGTTTTTAGCGTAAAATTTTGAATTTGGTATTTTTTTATTCTACTTGTATCAAAGTGAGGACGCTATTTTTTTGTCAGTAAATGCTTTATTTGTAGTAATACTTTTACAAAAAGAAACTAGTTAAAAACCCAATAGTTTTTTTTATTAATAAATTTCTTCATTCCAGAATTTGTCAAAAAATAATTTTCAAAAATTCATAACTCGAAAACTACAAAAAATCGGCTAACATACATGGGGTATATTCTGATAGCTCATGACGTGAGGTTTGGACCACCCTGTATATTGCTTTTTGTCAATTCGTAAATGTGCTTATCATACATTATAGTAAGGTACCTACAACTAAATTACTATTTTCACTATAATGAAACTAAAAAAAAAAAACAATATATAAAATAACTAAGCAACTTACTGAATTTAACTGGAATAATAAACACGATGTAGAAAGAACTAAGACATTCTACACGGTGCCTCGCGAGGAAACCACATAATTTTAACTATGCATTCTAGACATCAAAATAAACAAAAAATATTATGAGACCAAATGTCAAATTCCCCAAAAAAAACAATTTTTTTTTCGATTTTTTTTTAGACTTTTTGAATACTCTTTAACATTTCCAATACTTTTTATCATAACAACAATTTGTTAAAACTAATTTTTAAATGTTTTTTTTTAGGGACAGGTTTTTTCGTCAAGTCTATTCTTATTTTTTGATTGTCAGGCAAAAGGTGTGGCAATATTAGAACACATTGTGGCAGCATTGTAATCAAAAAGAAGTTTTGTGACGAGTTACGTCGAAAAATTTTTTCCGAAAAAAGGTTAATTATCTTTGGAACCAAGCCGAATCCAGGAAATTTTATATAACATTAAATACTCTAAACTAAATATGCTCAGGAATTCAGCATTAAAATAATGTGGGTTCCTCGCGAGGAAAAAGAAGGCTGCAAAACTAAACGAAAAAGACAGGTTGTGTGCTTTACTGTTTGACGAAATAAGTTTAAAAAAACGTCTTATATACAATCCAAGAACAGACAAAGTAGAGGGATATGTAGACTTGGGTAAAAATCAGTGCAGGTCTTCAGAAATAGCAAATCATGCCTTAGTATTTATGATACAGGGTCTGCACAAAAAACTAAAGCAACCAATTGCATATTATTTTGTCAAAGGAACAATATCATCCCAAAACCTTGCTGGGATTATTAAGGAAATAATAAAGGCTCTCGATGATATTGGTTATAAAGTGGTTACCACAGTATGTGACCAAGGACCCACAAACATTGGAAGTTTGAATTTATTGAAGACGTGGTGTGGCGTCCCAACCTCATCCAATTACTTTATATCGGATGATATGAAAGTATACATAATGTTCGATGTACCACATTTATTCAAATCAATCAGAAACAATTTTCACAACGGAGGAGAAGTTATTATAAACGGAAAAAAAGGAAAGTGGTCTCATCTTTTACAAGTAGCGGAAAAAAACCAAAGCACGTTACATTTTAAAAAACTAACTTCTGTACACGTTAATCCTTCATTTCGCTCAAAAATGAAAGTAAAGCTGGCTGCTCAAGTGCTTAGTAATACCGTCGCTGCTATTTTAAAACTTATGGCGGAGAAATACGGCGATGATGTTAAAGCTCAGGAGATCTTGGAAACTGCCCATATCATAGAAGATCTTGACAAGCTCTTCGATTGCACTAATGGACCCTCGTCTAGAAAAGATATAATCAAGCAAAGAAGGGAGAATGTTTCGAAAAAAACAAACCATGTAGAATTGTGGAGACATCATAAACAAATAATCAGTACAATGTATTTCCTAAAGTCTGACAGCAGTTTAAGACTGAAGAACGTACGATGTGTACAGGGTTACGTAACTTCCTTAACATCATTGGAAGACATTTGGAAATATGTTGAATCCAAAGGATTCAAATACTTAAATCTTCGGCAGCTAAACCAAGATAGCTTAGAAAACCTTTTTGGCATGATAAGGCAGCATTGCCCTACAAATAGCAACCCAACGTGCCATCACTTCTCAGCTGCCTTAAAGTCAAATATACTGACTAAATTAAGTACGCCACTGAGTCGAGGAGCAAACTGCGAAGAGGACGAAAACGAAGCTGTGATAGACTTTGAGGATTTTTTTCAAAGTGTAAAAAAAACAGAAAAAACCGCAGTGCAATCATCTGAAGATGTTGAAGCTCCTGTTCTACGTCTATCAGAGGAAGCCGAAGTGCCAGTTGTACATTTACCCGATGATTTTGAATTTGAGGATGATGCAGAATTTCTGGAAATCGAAAACACCTTATTCCAAGCATTTGAAAAACAGCCTACTGTATATGTCGCGGGATATTTAGCCTCGGTGGTACTAAAAAAATTAAGATGGCAATGTGAGGGATGCAAGTCAAGTTTAAAAACTCAAAACGAGGAACAGTGTGAGTCACCAATGTACAGCTACATTAAACTTCGGGAATGGTGGCAAGACAAAAGAAGTCTTACATATCCCACATTTAATTTATGCATGTTAGTAGACACAGTAACTTCATGTTTTGAAAACCAAGTTAAACCAATTCTTCATGAAAAAAATATCTCTCAGCAAGCAGTCACGATCATGTTAACTCAATGTGACAATTTTCAATGGATCTGTAATGATCACAAAGATCATCTATTGAATATATTGCTGGTTCGTCTGAGTCACCTTTTAATAAGGAATGAGTGCCACCTTCGAAATCTTTCTTTCGCAAAATCGGAGCAATCAACTGCCGATATGGTTAAAAAATCACAACAACAAGGCATCGCAAAATAATAAAATAATTAAAGAATTAAACTATGTACTGTTTTATTTCGGGTCCATATTTAAGTCTAATCATCTATTAATCCACTTGAAATATCCATTGTAACATACGACTTAAATATGGACTCAATCTTACTTTAACCTACTTATGAAAATTGTAATCGACATGACCCCATATTTCAACCTCCTTCATTTTATCGATATCGATAAAAAACGCAAATGTACAGCAGCTCCACTATTTTAGTCCGTTATATTGGTAGTATTGTTCTTTGACAGTTCTTTGTCGTTTATGTTGGTATGAGTTTGCCATGCAAACTGATTCCATTCGCTAGTATGGGAGTCCCGCCTCTTAAAACGTAGTGATTATATTCTCTTTGCTAAGCACCTTGATATTGTTCCTCCTTGGTCACTCACCTTCTTGAGCGGCTGGTCGCTGGTGAGGTCCTGCAGCTTGGGGCTGATGGTGAGCAGGTCGCAGCCCGCCAGCTCGCGATCTCGCCCTCGTTGCGGTGACGCTCCCATCACCTGCGACCAATGTTAACATTCACCTTCTTGAGCGGCTGGTCGCTGGCAGCAAGGTCCTGCAGCTTGGGGCTGATGGTGAGCAGGTCGCAGCCCGCCAGCTCGCGATCTCGCCCTCGTTGCCGAACGACGCTCCCATCTGCGACCAATGTTAACATTCACCTTCTTAAGCGGCTGGTCGCTGGCGAGGTCCTGCAGCTTGGGGCTGATGGTGAGCAGGTCGCAGCCCGCCAGCTCGCGATCTCGCCCTCGTTGCGGAACGACGCTCCCATCACCTGCGACCAATGTTAACATTCACCTTCTTGAGCGGCTGGTCGCTGGCAGCAAGGTCCTGCAGCTTGGGGCTGATGGTGAGCAGGTCGCAGCCCGCCAGCTCGCGATCTCGCCCTCGTTGCCGAACGACGCTCCCATCTGCGACCAATGTTAACATTCACCTTCTTAAGCGGCTGGTCGCTGGCGAGGTCCTGCAGCTTGGGGCTGATGGTGAGCAGGTCGCAGCCCGCCAGCTCGCGATCTCGCCCTCGTTGCGGTGACGCTCCCATCACCTGCGACCAATGTTAACATTCACCTTCTTGAGCGGCTGGTCGCTGGCGAGGTCCTGCAGCTTGGGGCTGATGGTGAGCAGGTCGCAGCCCGCTAGCTCGCGATCTCGCCCTCGTTGCGGAACGACGCTCCCATCACCTGCGACCAATGTTAACATTCCTCACCTTCTTGAGCGGCTGGTCGCTGGCGAGGTCCTGCAGCTTGGGGCTGATGGTGAGCAGGTCGCAGCCCGCCAGCTCGCGATCTCGCCCTCGTTGCGGTGACGCTCCCATCACCTGCGACCAATGTTAACATTCACCTTCTTGAGCGGCTGGTCGCTGGCGAGGCCCTGCAGCTTGGGGCTGATGGTGAGCAGGTCGCAGCCCGCCAGCTCGCGATCTCGCCCTCGTTGCGGAACGACGCTCCCATCTGCGACCAATGTTAACATTCCTCACCTTCTTGAGCGGCTGGTCGCTGGCCGCGAGGTCCTGCAGCAGCTTGGGGCTGATGGTGAGCAGGTCGCAGCCTGCTAACTCGCGGATCTCGCCTGTGTTGCGGAACGACGCTCCCATGACCTGCAATATTAATCCTCATCATTTCTACTATTATAACTAACGTGAGAGAGTAAAAGAAAAAAAATAAAAATAAAATGTTTCGAATCATTAAGAGGGTCCTCGTCCGTCTGTCAAAGCCCAACGCGTACTGCGGGCCTGCACCCTGCTAGAACGGGTACTGGTCGCAGACGGTGGTGACGAGGGCGATGCAAGGAAAGATTGACCCTTAAAGGCTTTGATTGAGGGTGCTCCAAACGAGGAAATACAGTGATTTACATAGTTTTGATTCATTAATTACCCAGTTTGGATTTTTAAATGCATTTTTCAAAAGATAGCAAGATTGTTTACATTTAGTTAAATACCTAACCAAACAAGAGTATAGCATATCCACCGTTAACATTGCTTAATAGTCGGAGTGAAATGTCACCTCACCTGTGTGTTGTAGCCGAACTTCTTGTAGTAGTTGTAGATGCGGGTGACGGAGACCACGCCGGGGTCCTCCTTGCCCTCGTACGTCTTCTTTGTGTGCTCCACGTACCTGTAGAGTGGAACCTTTCTTTATTGGGGTCATTTTACAAAAATACAGTTAACTGGAATCCTTCAGGGGGGTTTCACTGCGCAGTTTAGGCATATTATGCTGGTGTGCCTGCCATTATCCTGGAACCCTGGACCAAACGATAAGTTGGTGTTTTATTATTTTACTGTGCTACAGGTGATCCCATGATATAAAACGTGAAATTGTAATGGTAAGTTTAAGATGTTCAGTATCGTATGCAGGTTAGGAAAAAGGCGGAAAAAAAATGTTTCCTCCAAAAAAATGCTGATTTTCTATGGAGCGTCGGCTAATTTAAAAGACCAGGATCCTTAGCCAAGTTGCCAATCGCTAACGCTTGGTAGCGTATCGTAGTTTTCCCTCTCTGTCACTCGTTCATGTTAGTGCGACAAAGACAGTTAGCTGCCTTTCGTTTACGATTGACAATTAAGCGTTAGCGATTGGCAACTTGTCTAAGCACCCTGCACCAAAGAAAAAAAAATTTGCACGTGAAACAAAAACTATTTTCTTTTACCTAATAGGACAACGATATTGAATAAGACAACAACGGAGAACAACCATTAAAATTTCACCTTGTATAAGTGATTCCTCTGATGGGTCTCCAAAAGCGACTCACCAGTCAAGGATCCTGCCGACGAAGGGCGAGATGAGCGTGACGTGGGCCTCCGCGCACGCGATGGCCAGAGGCCTACGTATATATGTGTCTCCAAGGTCGACTCACCAGTCCGGTATTCTGCCTCCAACTCACTGTATTGCAGAATATCGCATGTCTTCCATTGCCATTAGTGGCTAGTGGCTAAAAATACAATTATTGACGCCTCATGATAGCAATACCAAATCTTTACTTTCGGTAGACCTACTATCATGCATCAGACGTAATGAGTTGCTCATATCGGCTTGATATTTTGAGAAGATTGTTTTGTCAGCAGAGTAGAATTGGTGCCTTATGTTATAGGTTCTATACTAAAGTGGTTAGAGCGGTAGTAGAATTGTGTGGTGTGTAGACGTGAGATCGACTCACCAGTCGAGGATCCTGCCGACGAAGGGCGAGATGAGCGTGACGTGGGCCTCCGCGCACGCGATGGCCTGGTACAGCGAGAACAGCAGCGTCAGGTTGCAGTGGATTCCGTGCTTCTTCTCCAACTCCCTGTTGCAGAATGTAAGCAATGAGATTCGTATACCCAAGCTGTCAATCTAGCTAAGGTAATGCACAATAGCGTATCGTGGTTTTCATGTTTCCGGTTCATTAAAACCTAAATTCAAGTTACTAGGTTTTGTAGGTGTACTTTGAATTTATGTTTATAATTAATATAATTATACAGCCGTATTCATAAAAATTCCTTAATGGAGGTTTGATCTGTTCATTAACTAATACACTGATTAAGCCTAATGAACTGTTTATCTAAATGTTGATTCATAAACGCTCACTAAACCTATATTAGTCCGTGGGCTACTCGGCCTGAAATTAGAAAACGGTATAATTTGGGGGTACCAAGTGTCCTTTTTACAGTAGTTAGACATATTCATAAGGATGTTAAAAAAGTATGATAGACATCTCTAAGTGGTAGCTAATAGGCATACGGGCTATTTCAAGATTTCCGTTGTATGACAGGTATGGTTAAAATTAGGAGGTACAAATTTTCCTTTTCACGGCTGTTAGGTAAGCTTATAAAAACGTCAAAAATGCAAGATTGCCGTTTATAAGTGCTACCTAACAAAAATGGGGGCCAATCAAAGATGGTGGATCTCAAGTTTTACAAAATCAAGTATATCTCGAGAACTATTAAATATATCTAATTACTCTCTTGAACAAAATTAAAGGCATATCTGCAAGCTTCATATTTTGCATACACACCATATTGCTAAAACCAACCAATAATTAATTATGACCAAATTTATGAAAATTTCGTGATTTTGATTTTTTTTGTGTCGTGTTTTTACATAGTAGTCATGACGCTAGAAAAATTAAATATTTTTTTAAAGATAGTGTATTTAATAAGCTTTAATTTGATGTATGTAACTTGTTGGCGGTATTTAAAAAAAGACCCATAAAAAAATATTTAAATAAATTGTAGTCATTATCCACCGTATACTTAGTGATTTAAGAGGCGATTTTTTTATATTTTTCAATCTTGGTTATTTGAAATAAGCACTATTATTTACGAGTGGCACTTCCATCGCCTCTTAAATCACTAAGTATACGGTGGATAATGACTACAATTTATTTAAATATTTTTTTATGGGTCTTTTTTTTAATACCGCTAACAAGTTACATACATCAAATTAAAGCTTATTAAATACACTATCTTTAAAAAAATATTTAATTTTTCTAGTGTGATGACTACTATGTAAAAACACGACATAAAAAAAATCAAAATCACGAAATTTTCATAAATTTGGTCATAATTAATTAATGGTTGGTTTTAGCAATATGGTGTATATGCAAAATATGAAGCTTACAGATATGCCTTTAATATTGTTCAAGAGAGTAATTAGATATAATAGTTCTCGAGATATACTTGATTTTGTAAAACTTGAGATCCACCATTTTTTATTGGCTCCCATTTTTGTTAGGTAGCACTTATAAATGGCAATCTTGCATTTTTGACGTTTTTATAAGCTTACCTAACAGCCGTGAAAAGGAAAATTTGTACTTCCTAATTTT
>JALPQI010024878.1:0-12070 GCA_025490895.1 Thaumatotibia leucotreta
CTTGTAAAATAAATAAGATTAAAAAAAATTTTTGCATAAAACCAGCGTGACACAGGCGACCGTAACCATGGTAATAACAGACAGAAAAAAGTTGATTCACCCACTTAATATTAAGTTGGGCCAACTGATACGACATGACAACCTCATAAAATGCAGTGGAGGGAAAGATTGAAGGAAAGCGTGGAAGAGACCAAGGAGAAATTACATTGAACAAATAAAGGAGAACGTGAAAGTCACGTATCAAAACCTGAAAAAGGAGGTCTTGGATCGAGGAAAGTGGCGAGCGTGCTTTGAGCTACATCAACATGAGCTATTAAATAGTATTTTTTATATTTTTTATATCACGTCGGTGGCAAACATGCATACGGCCCGCCTGGGTTACCGTAGCCTATGGGCGCCTGCAACCCCAGGGGTGTCACATGCGCGTTGCCGACCCAATAAGAACTTGTACACTCCTCTTTTGAAGAACCCCATACTGTAGTCCAACGGGAAAACCTCGGCAGGGAGCTCATTCCACAGACGGACTGTCCGCGGGAGGAAGTTCCTCTGAAACCGCACGGTGCGCGACCATTTAGGTTTGCAAGGTGTGAGGATGAGCGCCCAGTCGGTGGCGAGCGGTGCGATGATGAAAAGTGGACGTTGGCATCATGTCGAACAGTTCTTCAGAGCACAACCCATTGTACAGACGATAGAACACACATAAGGAGGCGAAGTCTCCTAAGTGTAGGTAATATACTGTTATATGGACCTGGGTAGTGGAGGAGGGGGCACGGCTCGCAGTAAACTGGACACTGGCGCCACCAGTGGACCGCCCATCGTCGCCAGCGGGAAAATGCCCACCATCTGCTTCTTACGGCTGCAACAAACATAAATATTATGGAATAATTCTACACAAACCGATCTAGTCCCACGGTTAGCTCTATAGGCATGGTGACTGGCAAGTTAAACGAACAACTTGTTTCGAACTGTCTATACTTTCGTCGCTATGATGTTTTATATGGGAAATTTATTAAATACTAGCGACCCGCCCCGGCTGCGCACGGGTATTATACCTACATAAAAACTTCCTCTTGAATTACTCTAACTATTAAAGAAAATCTCAACAAAATCCGTTGCGTAGTTTTAAAGATTTAAGCGTACAAAGGGACATAGGAACAGAAATAGTGACTTTATTTTATACTATTTAGTGATAGTGATAAGTTCCATACAAAAATTTCTACATTCTACATTTTGGTAATCATTTCTTCGTGTATTATGTCGTGCATAATGCAAAATAATTTGTTTTAACAGTATAGTCAGTAGTTTACTTTCATTTCAACTGAAGAATTGTATACAGTCATATCCTAGCAAGGCTTGGGATGTGGGTACATACTAAACGACGCTTTACATACTAAATGCATACATATAGATACTTAAATACACAACCAAAACCAAGGAGCAAATATTTGTGATAACAAATGAAGATTCCACGGAAAGAACATGTCTAGTCAATTCAAATTACAGAAGGAAAAATCACCTTACTTTTAAAAGAATAAGGTGTGAATTTACCCTATTTTTTTAAGCACTGGACATGTTTTTTCCGTGGGCCTTTCAAATACAAAAATAATGCCTTCGTCGGGATTCGAGCCCGTACAATTAGGGATTTTAAATGCAATAGAATACAAATAATTTATTCGTGGCAAATATAACAACAAGCATGACAAGACAAAACAATACAGACAAATTCAGATTTGCATAATAAATACACAAATAATGCATTCAAGGTTTTGCAGATCGTGGACTTCCTTATGCGAAATAATAAACAAATGTATTGATAATACTAACTCCTTGAAAACTACTCTATTATGTAATTTTTTTAAATCTGCGGGCGTGGCCGACCCCTAACCACGTGGGTTTCAATAATAAAACAAGATCTAAAGGCAGACCAAATGTATGCATGTACTGGAGATGTTTAGCCGAAATATGAATGGCTGCGACCATATATAACATGGACGGCTAACGCCAGCTCAAAAATGCTCCCAAAAGCATTGTTCAACTGTGCCAAGATGGGCAGGACATAGCGCTTTTTTTAAAACCGCGCTCATTTCGGCGCAACATCTTTGACAATTGTTTATAGAATATAGCCAATCAAAACTTTGATAGACCCATCACAACTATTTTTAAATGGCGGTTTCAGTTTTTATAGGTTGATATTGAAATTCATTACAGATGTAGTGAGAAATGACTTGCCTTCGGAAACGTTCGTCAACGTCATGCTGTTTCAGTCTATCTCACTGAGACTGACAGTAATAGCTGTCATGCTACTTCAGTCAGACTCGGTGACACTGCCTGAAACAGCATGTGTTTACGAACGTTTCCGAAGGCAAGTAATTTCTCACTACACCTGTACCGTGATTCATTGAAGAGGGGTTGACATTTGTCAACTAAAATTCAGGACGGTTTTTGAAAGGCAATTTAATATGGCGTGCGGCTTCCATGTTTTATTTGTTCGTAGATGAATGGTAAGACATGCTTACAAGACTCCATTTTTATAAAATCATCAACCAAGATCATTTCAAAAAAGTTACCATAGGCATTTGGGGTCAAACGTGAAGAAAATGGTGCGTGCCGCGTGAGATTGATTGATTAGGAGAGCCTACCCCAACTGAAATGGGATAAGGCTAGGACAAAGAAGAATGGAAAACAACTCACCGTTTTTCTCCTGGTTTCTCATCTCCCTCATTCTGCAGCGGCGGATCCTCATTATCCTGTTTGTCGTTTTTCTGCTCTTTTTCATCTCTCTGTTCTTTCTCATTTTTCTGTTCTTTATCATTCTTCTGGTCTTTTTCATTTTTCTGTTCTTTTTCAACATGCTGTTCTTTCTCGTTCTCTTCTTTCCCTTTTGTTTCTTCAGCGGCCTTCTCAGTTTCTGGAGAGGGCTCTGGTTTGGCTTCCACTGCTGGTTCCTCTTTTTTAGTCTGTGGGAGAAGATTAATAAAATTGTTGTAAGAAGGATTTCCCTAAGATAGATAGATAGAATAGTCTTTATTGCACACCTTAACAAAAAAGAAAACATGGCTAAAACAGACGATTATACATAGAGGTACACAACAGGCGGTCTAATCGCTATAAATCAATCTCTTCCAGACAACCTATGGGTAGCGGGAACAAATTAAAATAGTGAAACAGTAGGTGATGTATTTAAGTGTCGTATTGTCCTATTCAACATTAAAATATAATTAAACAGTTAGACTCACTACGCGTGACATGTTTCGAAGAGCCTAGGTCTCTATTATCAGTGCGTGCCGCGCAGGCAGCGCGGTAGCGGTGGACTTTGCTTGAAAATGGGGACCTAGGTTCTCCGAAACATGCCGCGCGTAGTGTTTGATACGCAAGTTAAACCGTTTTTTAGTCTTCTACTATACGTAGTACCTCTACGCCAAGAAATCAATAGAAACCTTTAGTAGTTCGAGCTTTACAACAGTCACTACGCTCTTATTCGGTTCCTTGTCTTCTTTCTTCTCGGCGTCTGGCTTCTTGCTCATGTCCTCATTCATCATCATGTCGGTCAGCGGCCATTTTGTCAGCTCGAACGCTGTTCGGACCTGTACAACACTCACCTCAATTTTCTCCTCGCCACCTATACTGGGCGCCTTCTCTACGCTCTTCGGTTCCTTGTTTTCTTTCTTCTCGACATCTCGCTTCTTGTTCATGTCTTCGTTCATCATTATGTCGGTCAGCGGCCATTTTGTCAGCATGAACGCTGTTCGGACCTGTACAACACTCACCTCAACTTTCTCCTCGCCACCTATACTAGTCGCCTTCTCTACGCTATTCTTCGGTTCCTTGTCTTCTTTCTCGGCGTCTGACTTCTTGCTCATGTCCTCGTTCATCATGTCGGTTAGCGGCCATTTTGTCAGCTTGAACGCAGTTCGGACCTGTACAACACTCACCTCAACTTTCTCCTCGCCACCTATACTAGTCGCCTTCTCTACGCTATTCTTCGGTTCCTTGTCTTCTTTCTCGGCGTCTGGCTTCTTACTGATATCCTCATTTATCATTATGTCGGTTAGCGGCCATTTTGTCAGCTCGAACGCTGTTCGGACCTGTACAACACTTACCTCAATTTTCTCCTCGCCACCTATACTGGGCGCCTTCTCTACACTCTTCCTCGGTTCCTTGTCTTCTTTCTCGGCGTCTGGCTCCTTGCTCATGTCCTCGTTCATCATTATGTCGGTTAGCGGCCATTTTGTCAGCTTGAACACTGTTCGGACCAGTACAACACTCACCTCAACTTTCTCGCCACCTATACTGGGCGCCTTCTCTACACTCTTCCTCGGTTCCTTGTCTTCTTTCTCGGCGTCTGGCTTCTTACTCATGTCCTCATTCATCATTATGTCGGTTAGCGGCCATTTTGTCAGCTCGAACGCTGTTCGGACCTGGGCAACACTCACCTCAATTTTCTCCTCGCCACCTATACTGGGCGCCTTCTCTACACTCTTCTTCGGTTCCTTGTCTTCTTTCTTCTCGGCGTCTGGCTTCTCGCTCATGTCCTCGTTCATCATTATGTCGGTTAACGGCCATTTTGTTGGCTCGAACGCTTTTCGGACCTTTAAAACTCACCTCAATTTTCTCCTCGCCACCTATACTGGGCGCCTTATCTACGCTCTTCTTCGGTTCCTTGTCTTCTTTCTCGGCGTCTGGCTTCTTACTCATGTCATCATTCATCATTATGTCGGTTAGCGGCCATTTTGTCAGCTCGAACGCAGTTCGGACCTGTACAACACTCACCTCAATTTTCTCCTCGCCACCTATACTGGGCGCCTTCTCTACGCTTTTCTTCGGTTCCTTGTCTTCTTTCTTCTCGACATCTGGCTTCTTGCTAATGTCTTCATTCATCATTATGTCAGTTAGCGGCCACTTTGTCGGCTCGAACGCTGTTCGGACCTGTCAAAAATGGTATTACATATTAGGCGTCATATACCAAAAAAAAAAAAAAATGGCAGAGGTTCGAACTGAAATATGTCAGCAGCCCTATCGCGAATACAGAAATCCTCAAATTTCGGCGGTTTTTCAATGTCACTGTAATGACGCCTTCGCTGGAGTGACAAGAGACAAATCCCCGAAATTTACGAACTGCGGAGTCTTGCAGAGTCACGCTAGGTTGTCAGACACACATCACATCATCAGCCTATGTTAGTCCACTGCTGGACGTAGGCCTCTCCTATTAACTATGCGTATAGACGCATTAGGAGGTAAATGGCCATAATCGCCACGCTGGGCAAGCGGATTGGCGATCGCAGTAATGTGTCCACTATGATGACGCTGCTGCCCATCATCAATCTTGTAGTATGGTCAGTGACACTTCAATCCCTTAGTCGACTCTTACGACACCCGCAGGAGTAGTTGGGGTGGTGACAAATGTATTCTTACTGCCGTCACCACACGGCAAGAAGGTTGTCAGACACATACCTTGAACCCGTTGACCAGCTCGAGTTTGTCCGAGTCCCGGATGGCGTCTAGCACAAGTGCCACGTCGGGCGTGAGCGCGACGGGTATAGTGCCGTCGGCGGCCATCTTGCGGAGTCACGCTAGGTTGTCAGACACATAAGCAATTGCGCCAGTTACCTAAGCAATTGCGCCAGCTCCAATACCTATCTTTGTTCTCATTACCTAAGGTCAATAATGTATATGGAAAAAGAACTTGTAAGTACATTCTCTCCGACATATTAAATAGACTACCTAAAGATCTTGTACCCTTGTTAGAAATAAAAAAACCGGAACAAATAAGTAGAATCCTTAAAGAGTATTATATAAAGGGAGAATATGCTAACAAATGGTAGATATTAATATCAATAAGCAATATAAAATAAATTCTGTAACATTTAAAAATAAATAAACCTTACCTATAATATAAATTAGTTAAGCGAGTCGAGTGACCGCGCATATAATCTCGTTAAGAGATTTTGCAAAAAAAAAACATGTAATTAATTATAAGTCTTTTTTATTCAATAAATAGAGAAAAAAAAAAAAAAAAAAAAAAAAAACATACCTTGAACCCGTTGACCAGTTCGAGCTTATCCGAGTCCCGGATGGCGTCTAGCACAAGTGCCACGTCGGGCGTGAGCGCGACGGGTATAGTGCCGTCGGCGGCCATCTTGCGGAGTCACGCTAGGTTGTCAGACACATACCTTGAACCCGTTGACCAGCTCGAGTTTGTCCGAGTCCCGGATGGCGTCTAGCACAAGTGCCACGTCGGGCGTGAGCGCGACGGGTATAGTGCCGTCGGCGGCCATCTTGCGGAGTCACGCTAGGTTGTCAGACACATACCTTGAACCCGTTGACCAGCTCGAGTTTATCCGAGTCCCGGATGGCGTCTAGCACAAGTGCCACGTCGGGCGTGAGCGCGACGGGTATAGTGCCGTCGGCGGCCATCTTGCGGAGTCACGCTAGGTTGTCAGACACATACCTTGAACCCGTTGACCAGCTCGAGTTTATCCGAGTCCCGGATGGCGTCTAGCACAAGTGCCACGTCGGGCGTGAGCGCGACGGGTATAGTGCCGTCGGCGGCCATCTTGCGGAGTCACGCTAGGTTGTCAGACACATACCTTGAACCCGTTGACCAGCTCGAGTTTATCCGAGTCCCGGATGGCGTCTAGCACAAGTGCCACGTCGGGCGTGAGCGCGACGGGTATAGTGCCGTCGGCGGCCATCTTGCGGAGTCACGCTAGGTTGTCAGACACATACCTTGAACCCGTTGACCAGCTCGAGTTTATCCGAGTCCCGGATGGCGTCTAGCACAAGTGCCACGTCGGGCGTGAGCGCGCGCACTCGATGGAAGGAGGCGATGAGCGTGACGGGTATAGTGCCGTCGGCGGACATCTTGCGGCGGAGGAAGAAATCGCGCGCTAGGTTGTCTGGGCTGAAGTAGTATTCGCTGTGGAGAGAAGAAAGGTTATAATATAGTTGTTTCATAGTAGAATTATTTTTATTTCATATATAATACATCCAAAATTATTTCATTTATTTTTTAAAATTATTATTGTTTTCATTTGAATTATTAATTATTCGTTATTGAATTATATAGTATTTCACGTGAATCTTGATTTATTTATTTGCTTTAATTATATTTGACATGAATTTATTTATTTAATGATCTATAGTTTAATCATAAAATATTCTGATGAATCCTGTACATAGTAACTTAGTGAATAATACATTGTGTGCCCTAGCAGGGTGTCATGACATTACCTACTTTAGTTATTAAGACCTTACCATGTAAATTTGTTCATGACTATGCAATAAATAAATTGAAATTGAAGTCTAACTTGATTGATTACTTCATATTACTGATTATGCATTTCACAAAATTATGGCGACAGATGATGTCATGCTCTCTGTGCTGCTATAGGTAGCACAAGAAAAGAGTATAAGAGATTACTTCAATAAGTTTTTAAGCTAATATGGTCCATTGTGTAGTTATCATCATTATTATGTATAAATAATTTAACAGATTCGTTGCGTGTTCCATTTTCAAAAACTTTTATCTATGGCGGTGAACATTTTTTTCATGATACGCAAAGCGTGCCTTCCGCCATAGAATATGACGACCCGCCTATCGTGTTTTATTCGTTAAAAACATTCATAGTACGGTCAAATCGTACATAATTTTACCCTAAACTCGCAAATCAAGTAGTATCGCTGCATTTTTGGTATGTTGTTAAGACACCATAGGACAGTATAAAAACATTTTTTGCAAGCAAAAAAAAGTTGTGCTAGCTGGGTAGTACGTGAAAAACTGCGAAATTTACGCCCATTTTTTAGTTTCTGATTTTTATTTAAAAAACCTTACGTTTTTTGATATCATATGTAACTAAACGTTTAAAGACTAATAAATTTCCAACAAGTTGAGCTAACATGCATTACCGTAGGTCTTATAGTTTCAGAGATTAGAGACTTTAAAAAGTACCCCTTTTTGTAAACTAGATAAAATTTTGTGTTTTGCTAACGTTTTCGACTTAATATCGCCTCGCCTAATTATGCTACGAAAAACATACAATAATGAACTTATAGCGCCCTTAATATTCTTTAATTTAAGGGTAAAATTAGGTCAGTGAACTTTGTAGTTGAAAGTATAAACCCGAAATTCCAAAGGCAGGAGGCCCGCTATCTAAGTTTTTCATACAAATCGCAAGTCGAATTGCAAAGCTGCAATTTTGGTATATTATAAAGGTTTTATAGATATATACGAAAATGCATATTAAAAGAAAAACAAAAAAATAATTTGGGCATAGGACGTAAAAAACGGAAAAAAAATCGCACTTTTTTTAGTTTTTGAAGTTGAAGTTGAAGAACTAAAAATCTATTATCTTTTTGATACTGATTGCTATAAAACTAAGAAAGAACATTAAATTTGAAAGGATTTGGGCTACGTTGCATCACCGTAAGTTATATATATTTTGAGATACGACATTTCATAAAGTGCCCTTTTATCAAAACATAAACAAATTTTAGGTTACGTTAAAGCTATTCACTAAATATTGGCAAAACGTTCGCGCTAAGAAAAAAAAGTAATTATAGATAATAACTACATTAAATTTGGAACAAATTGAGCCGATAACAATTACTGTAAGTCATATAGTTGGGGGTATTCGAGGCTTCAAAACATGCATTTATTTTCTTAACTTAATGAAGGGCACATTTTGAAATGTCGTATCTCTAAATCTATATAATTTAGGGTAATGCAAGATAGCTCAAAACCCTTCAAATTTAATATTTTTTCATAGTTTTATAGCAATTAGTATCAAAAAGATAATAGTTTTTTAATTAAACGTCAAAAAGTAAAAGAAGTCCAATATTTTTTCAGTTTTTTTCGTCCTATGCCGAAATCCCTTTTTTGTTTTTCATGTAATATGCATTTTTGGACGTCCTTATAGGGCCTATATAATATACTAAAATTGCAGCTATGCAACACCACTTGCGATTTGTATGAAAAACTTAGATAGCGGGCCTACTGCCTTTTGAATTTTATTTTCAATTACAAAATTTGCTGACATGATTTTACCCTTAAATGAAAGAATATTAATTGCGCTATAAGATAATTATTTCATGTTTTTCGTAGCATAATTAGGTAAGGCGATATTGAACCAAAAACGTTAGCAAAACTCAACATTTTATCTAGTTTACAAAACAGGGTATTATTTGAAGTCTCGAATCTCTGAAACTATAAGACCTACGGTAATGCATGTTATCTCATCTTGATACAAATTCATTCATCTTTAAACGTTACCTGATACATATTGTCAAAAACGTAAGGCTTTTTTTATAAAAATCAGAAACTAAAAATAGACAGTAAATTTCACAGTTTTTCACGTATAACGCAGCTAGCACAACTTTTTTTTGCTTGCAAAATGTGGTTTTATACTGCCCTATGGTGTCTAAATAACATACCAAAAATGCAGCTTTACTACATGTTTTGCGAGTTTAATGTACGATTTGACCGTACTATCATGACACGCTTGGGGTGTCATCAGCACTGAAACCGTTAAGGGGTATTTCTTGGAGCGTTTCAGGTTTCAGACGCCTCATTAATCTGGCCACATTTTTGTAGAAATAGCCAGAGAGTTTGGCATCTTTTTTTGGCTGTCACGGTAGCGACACGGGGGCTCTGCAAAAATTATACAGGATGTTTGGTTAGCGGCGTCGGAGCTTTTATGGGCTTACACTACAATAAATTTCATCGATAAATTACCATACAATTTTTTTTGTGCCAATTATAATTAAATGGCGGCCTTTTTAAAATTTCAAACAGACGAATACGGGCGCACGTGATATTTCTGGAATTATACGTTTGTTATCGGTCCTATCCTTGCAAAAAAAAAATGCACTGGATGGATGGAAGGCGGCCACTTCACTAGTCAGTACACTGCTGACATTCATTTCTTTATGGATTTTGCATCGGGAGCGCTAAATGCAGCTGTTTTGGTGCATGTTTGAGCACTTGTAATTCCTAAAGTACTTAAGGTATAACTGTAATTATGGTGTTATTTTTAGCTAACATACTGTACTAATAAATAACAATACCAAAAACCTATCTTAACGGCCTAGTTTTCATGCAAAATTAAATTAATTGAAAAATTAAGGTGAATTCTTTACTATTTTTAATTAAAAAAATTTTTTTAGCCTTGTTTTTCAAATAGTTGAGTCAAATGATTAGCTTAATTAGTTTGCTTATCTAATGAGCTCTCTAACGAGATTTTTTTGCAAGGATAGGACCGATAACAAACGTATAATTCCAGAAATATCAAGTGCGCCCGTATTCGTCAGTTTGAAATTTTAAAATGGCCGCCATTTAATTATCGTTGGCACAAAAAAAATGGTAATTTATCGATGAAATTGATTGTAGTTCAAGCCCTTAAAAGCTCCGACACCGCTAACCAAACACCCTGTATTAATAAGACATCCGAACGCACCGCACGCCAAATGTTGGCGTTTTTAGAGTCTTTGTCCTGGTTTTGATAGTAGCCCTAGGGAGGTGCACTCACATCTGCTTCTTGATGAGGTCCTTGAGCGTGGCCGGGTCGTAGAAGGCCGGCGGCGGCACCAGTCCCTGTGCTACACCAGGCTGAGCCACGCGGAGCTAGGGAGGAGTGCACTCACATCTGCTTCTTGATGAGGTCCTTGAGCGTGGCCGGGTCGAGCCCGAGGCCGTAGGGCGCGCTGGTGGCGTGCGCGGCGCCGTAGTAGAAGGCCTGCGCTAGCGGCGGCGGCACCAGCCCGCCGTAGTGCAGCACTAGCCCTTGTGCCACTCCAGGCTGAGCCACGCGGAGCTAGTGAAGGGAACGTGAAGGTGAATCCCAGATGTGCCCAGAAACAGCGGCGAACCAACTACGAAATCCGCAAATTTCGAGGATGTTCTATCACTAATAATGCCTTCGAGTCGGCGACAAATCCCCGATATTTGCGATTTCTTCGCTGGCGGTAGGTAGCGTAACTCAGATGCTAATCGCTAACTTGGTACTTGTTCCACTGATTTGACGTGCCGTCATCATGCCTATTCTTCTGTATGTTTTTGAATGAATTGATCAAAGTTACGTTTCTATGGGAAGATATGTAGATGCTTAACTTTTGAATGGATAAGATAGATATAAATGTATATTAAATTTGAACTGAAATCCTTTTATTCATAAATATCTTCTAACTTAGCAAGCTGCTAAGTGTTGTTTGTCTTTTACAGTTATATCATATTGATATGACTGTAAAAGACAAACAACATATGAAGGGTCCACGGAAAGAACATGTCTAGTCAATTCAAATTACAGAAGGAAAAACCACCTTACTTTTAACAGAATAAGGTGTGAATTTGCCCTGATATTTTAAGCACTGGACATGTTTTTTTCCGTGGACCCTTCACATATAAAACATAAAGGGATTAAAAATAAGTATTTAGTAGCTAAGTTAAGGGAAGTTTATGAATAAGGGTGTGTAAGGGTTTACACTAACATGGTCATTTATATTATTAGTATGACTTAAAACAGGATATTTGTCATGTAAATTATATAATAGGCATGATGACTGGCAAGTCAAATCAGCATCTCTTTTCGAACTGTCAAAACGATCACCACTATGGAATTTTATATGAAATACTCAAAAGTGACGTCACCTTAGATGTTCAACTTATTGAAAAGAAGTTCTGTACAAAAATTACTGCAATCGACATCTCAGTAATAATTTCTTCGTCTATTATGTCGTGCATAATGTTAAGTAATTTATTTAAACTCATCATCCCCATTACTGTATCCGATATTTCGTTTCATAATTTGCATGGTAAATATTCAATTTTAAGTCATAATGGTGCAATTCTTTAAAAAAATTGTACATTTGGATCACATCTTCGATATTGATAAAAATTGGTAGATCGATAGAGGTAACGATATTGAGCAAGATCTACCTAACACATTTGCCAAAATATTTGTATGAAACGTTCCTTTTTCGTCACCAGATTCTTATATACACGAAAGAGGAACGTTCCATACAAACATTTTGGGAAATATAGGAAAATTTTTTAATCAGTTTTTAAACAAACTACAAA
>JALPQI010024879.1:0-18485 GCA_025490895.1 Thaumatotibia leucotreta
ACGCTTATGTACAACTAAAAACAATTTTCTATCCCTCAGTTACATGTATGGAGGGCCCCCACCCTAATGGTTTTTTTACAATTTAGTGTCATAATCCTGTAGCGGTTCATACAACACATATCCTTACCAAATTTCGTTACTGTAGCATTTATAGTTTCCGAGTAAATCGGCTGTGACAGACGGACAGACGGACAGACGGACATGACGAATCTATAAGGGTTCCGTTTTTGCCATTTTGGCTACGGAACCCTAAAAAATGTAACCTGTATGAGATTTCGTCAAATAATTTTTTTTTTCATATTTACATGAAAACGTAATATACCTTTGGGTTCAATTGTCGTAAAGGACATTTTGGCGAAAATGAGTTATATATACAGTTTTGTTCAGAATTTCAAGCGCTATCGATCTGTATAGTTTAAGTGTCGAAATCTCTTAAAAAGTTGCCTTTACGACCAAGATTTTCTACTATGGACTTGCAAAAATAGCTTAGCGAATGGGGCGTAAATATCAAGTCATTTATTATAAATAATTATCTGAGCCGTAAAGGAAATGGACAAATAAAAATAGTGTCGTAAGTGACCTAATACGTCATGTGTTGTCCTTTACGCCCTTACTTTTTTACGATTACTTTCTATAGTATAATGGTCAACTTGGGCTTAAAGAACAAGTTTTTTCTTCGTAGTCCTTTACGACCGGCACGAAAAATTAATTATTATATTTCTTATACAATTACTATTGAATGATCAGGGTGGTAAAGGGCCAACGTAATTTTTGTTGTTGTTTATTACCATAAATTTGTTTGTACAGATACATACAAATTGTTGGAAAATATATTAACAAATTAATACATTTTCTAGTTCAAAAACAATATAGTCAAATTAACATAATCCACACAACTTTTAAATCGAAAAAGGGGATCGCTATCGTAGTGTTTATGTTATTAAAATACACTAAAGGTAATCAATAAACTGTAATCAGCCACTTTCCAAGTACCTAGTTTATACATATATGTGACAGTAATTCACATATATGTATAACTGAAGACGTTATAATCGTATTTATACTAGGCGCTAACTTCTAGAAATACAATCTGTACCTTCAGTACCGGGGAACTTAATTCGTAGGTATTCCTAGTTCTTCTTTCTTGTAAAATCTTACAATTACTACCTGTGTCACATCTCATAAGCATAAACTACTTGAACAGTTCCTTATTAAACTTTACTATTACCATTACCTAGTGTTTGTTTGTTCTTTACATATACTACGAAACCCTGCCATGTTGCCGTGTGTTGACGGCAGTAAGAATACATTTTTCACCGCCCCAACTCTTCCCGTGGGTGTGGTAAGAGTCAGCTAAGGGTTTTCAGTGTCACTGACCATTTATCTATCGAAGATTGATGATGGCCAGCAGCATCGTGATGATAGTAGACACACCACTGCGATCGCCAACCCACTTGCCCAGCGTGGCGATTATGGGCAATTACCTCCTAATGCGTTCATTTATACGCATAGGCTAAGGAAAGGCCGTTGTTCAGCAGTGGACTGATAAAGGCTGATGATGAGTTGATGACACTACGAAAGCGTTCCCTGGCTAGAAGTAATAGCATACGTTCAAATCACTATTGAAACAGCGCAGCATTGAAACAATAACTTTAAAATTGGTGCAAAAATATTAAATAGTCTTGAAACAAATAGTGTTTCCAAACACATAAGTTGTCTTAGTTCTTTGTTATGACTAAATATTTAGAGAAAATATACTACAATTCTAATTCGGCTTTTCTTTGCCATATTTCCAACGTTTTCATGAATGTTTTAAATGTGCTTTTAGTAAATTAAGCGGAAAACAGTCGCTATTTGTACCTTTTCGCCTACAGTTACGCCCCAAATTTGTAAGAAAATTATGTAAGACTGTCATTTACGACCCAATCAACTCTAATTGCTCAAAAAAATTGTGGGCGTAAAGGACATACATAGCATTTTGACGTGTCCTTTACAACATCTAACTTCTAAGCCGTTTAACTTATCACTACGATTGCTACATCAGGTCAAAGACACCAGCAATCTACATTGTTTTCATATACAAGTCACAATTATAGGTCAAAAAACATAAAAGTTATTGACAGATTTCTAAAAAAAAATAAGTTTTTTGCTTCTCCTGAAAATCTGCATTTTGTCCTTTACGACAATTGAACCCAAAGGTATCGGTATTTTATTAATAAAACTATCGCAAAAAATACACTTTTACTTTTTTTTACATGTGCCAGGTACCTAATTAAAGATTTTATGTCTATCAATTAAATGTGATAAGACTAAGACAACACAGTAACAAAATTGATACCTAAAATGCGTGTATCATTGCATAACAGTCAAAAAGGGTTTTATTTAAAAAAAACAATTACATTTTCCCTTAAAAAGACGGATGCCGGCAAACTTCATACGACATTTTTAACTTCTTTGGTCAGTGATCCACTGTTAAACATTTTCCCTTTCCTCATGGCCACATTGTATGTAAGTATAGATACTCGTATTATGTCTCACAAAAGTTTAAATTCGTTACTTAGGGCTAATTTTACAATCCCCTGATAAAACTATCCTTTAGTTAAAAGTATTACCATCCCTATCTCAGGTCAACAGTAAAAAAAGGATAGAGCTAACATTTATTTGACAGATAACTGATACCTGGAGATTAAAAAAATACTTAGTGAGTTTGTTGACCGACGGTCTGTAAACCTTACCACCAACTCCAAGGGGTATCATCGCGTACATAACAGTTTCGGGGTAACCCCACTTCATCCAGATGAACACCAGTGTACCTGCCGCACCTAGGAATACTGAAATCATCCCAAATACCAGGTATGCCATGATATGCCGCTTTTTGTTCTGAAACAATATTTTATATTTGGGTGAATCACGTTTTTTTTTATTTATTTTTTGTTATATTCTGCCACGTCACCCAGGAGATAAACGTGGCATAGTTCGATCCACCATGGTAAGGCCACGTAACTGTCAAAAATATAGTAAAATTTTGTGCTATAAGCTGTGTTTTAAAGGGTGACTCAAGAGACCGTATCCATGGCAACGAGTGAAATAAAACATGATAACGTGAAACGATATTCCTGTATATTATTGTCACGCTGGTTTTATGTCAAATTATGCTTAGAATATAACTAGCGTGAGACTCAAACATATTAAAATATTATCGAACCGGGTTACTCGCGTATTTAACATATCGAGCAATCATCGACTTAAATACGTGAGTATCCCGGTTCGATAATATTTCAAAATTATGCTACTTAAATTATAAAAAATGCGTGCAGTGTTTGTAGTTGGTCCATTAAAGAAAGGGCTTAGTAACTCCAGAATACGAGTAATGCATACCTATTTGTATAATTTTCAGTAGCATAATTTTGCATAAAACCAACGTTACTAAGGAGACCGTAAACATGGCAATAACAGACATAAAAAAGTTGATTCAACCATTTACAGTCAAAGACAAAATAAGGTGTTCACAAAAATGTTCAAAAATATGCCCCAGTGCACTCTAATTCTGTGTAATAAGAACGTCGTAACATATTTATGAGCGGATTCTTTCGATACTTATTTTTGCACTTGACTGTACCTCCTTGCACACAATGTATTGTATCTTACCTTACGTAATCCATGACACAGGAGAATGGCGAATGTAAAGGCTATGCCTGATCCAATGGAGGCACCCACACTTATGCTTACAGACGACCAGTCTACCACCACTTCACTCTCAACCATGGGGTTGCACCACAAGAAAAGGATGTACATCAGGAAACCTAAGCTTCCTATGGTGCCCAGGAAGCAAATAATCTGAAACAAAAAAATACGTATAATTATAGTGAGATCACATCACATCACATCACACGACGGGCAGGGCACATTGCACGTAGACCCGATGGCCGTTCAGGCGGAAAGGTTCTCGAGTGGCGGCCATGTACCGGAAGGCGCAGCGTGGTGGAGGTCGACTGATGACCTGGTGAAGGAGGCCGCTGGATGCAGGTGGCGCAGGACTGGTCATTGCAATCTTTGGGGGAGGCCTATGTTCAGCAGTGGACGTCTTTTATGATGATGATGACATCACATCATCAGCTTTTATCAGTCCACGGCTGGACAACGGCCTAGCTCTCCTTAGTCTATGCGTATGGACGCATTAGAAGGTAAATGGCCATAATGTAGTATAGCTACATAACCTAAAAGTGCACGCTTTCTGACGTAAATTGTTATTTCCTTGAGCTTAAAATGTAAATTATTTGATAAAAGATTGATGATGGGCAGCAGCGTCATCATAGTGGATACAGTCATTACCGCGATCGCCAATCCGCTTGCCCAGCGTCGCGATTATGCTAATGCGTTTATACTCATAGTTAATAGGAGAGGCCTACGTCCAGCAGTGGACTATCATAAGCTGATAATAATTAATTAATAATATTTTCTTCGGTTACCGCGAGGATTACTCATGAAATAAAACTATGAAAACGGATAAACTCGCGAACACCATTCGAACACTTTACAGGGTTCGTGGTCTGTCATCCGCAGACCACGAACCCTGTAAAGTGTTCGAAACGTCGGAATGAAGTTAAAATTAGTTAATATACGCGAGTTTATCCGTTTTCATAGTTTTATTTCATAATTAATTAATAATTAATAATAATTTATTCCATAAATCAGGGTTACAATGATGGTTACATGCATGTTTATGGACTTAATACATAGGTATGTTGTCTAAATATCTGTCACTAATACTTAAAATAGGCAAAGCCTGTGCTATAAGTATCAGTTTCCTTCCATTTGACTATAATTCATACAATGTTCATTAGAATGATGAAGATGAAAATGTAAATGGGCTGTTCAATAGGCCTACAGATAATATATTCTTTACGCGCTACTGGCGAGAATTGGTTCATTTTTTGTAAGGTCGAATCCTCAGACGGAGGATCTGCAGGCGTAGCCAAAATGCCTTTCTGCAATCGTTTACGATATGCGATAACTTGTATCGAAATGTTCTATTAAATGGGCCTTACTGTGACGACTTACAGCATTTATAACAGCAAATATGAGGCATCCTTTTTCTATCGGCATTCCGCAGCAAATTGTAGAAGAACAGCATAAGCATGAGGGTTTCCTGAAAAAGGTAAGGTATGAGTCTGTACGAATAAAGCTTAAATCAAAAGCATTTTTCATTAGCATTTTTTGTCATCGATTGCACTTTCTTTACTCATTTTAAAAGCGAGTACGATATAATAACGAATCTAACGAGTCAGAGTGAAGACACAATAGATCACAAGCGATTCGCATTTTTTTATTTTTAACTGCACTCCAAAAAAGAATGAGGTTCTTAAATCCACAGGATTGTGATCGGTTAAAGTCGGTTTTAAATTTTTTTTTTGGTGATTATAATTAATGGAATTGACTATACAGGGTGGAAAGGGACGACGTTCCTTCCCGTTCCCGACCGAGTCTACCAACCATTACGATTAACTTTCAGTATGGGGCCAACCTCGAAAGCGTACATGGAAAATTGACTTTTCCATACTATTAAACTCTTAACTAACCACTCACTTTGTATAACGGGTTAATTTTTTTTTTTATATTTTTATGTTGGTACTGTACTGAAAGTTCATCGTAATGGTTGGTAGACTCGGTTGGTAGCGGGAAGGAACGTCGTCCCTTTCCACCCTGTATAAAATGCGTAAGCAAGCGTACGCGAGCGGAAAGTGGGATGTGATATTTATCAATAGACAAAGTAGAGTGGGGGATAGAATGAGCGAATGCTCGCTTAGTCTAAATCCACCTTAATATGTGTGTCTTCACCCTTACGAGCCCAAATTTGATATGGCTCTTGTCTGAGCTCCATGATATTATTTTGCTTTGTCATGCGACATGCAGTATCTATCATCACCAGTAGGTAGTATCAAGCCACTTAGGAACCATGTCTCAGTGAGGCTGCAAACCTAATTGTAAGAAACTTCTTACTTATTTTGTCAAGGTTCTAGAGTAGTCTAGGTTTCCAATTGGTTGAGTGTACGTACCTACATAAAATTGGATATAAAATTCTAGCTCAATCGATAACCAGGAAGTGGATAAAATATCATCGACAAGATTTTATAAATAATGCTAAAAATTACATTATCATTATAAACCTATAAACTTACTTGGATTCCATCGTCACTATATCGACACTGTTTATATGTTTTTAATATTTTATTTATTCACAGAATCCACTTACAAACGTGTCTACAAATAAAGAGAAATATAATTCAACTGCGATCTTACTCTCGCTTCAATGTTTTTGGATTCGGCGCCAAAATATGACATCACTATGCCTATTTATAAGTATAGTAATCTGGTGTTGACTGTGATATCTTTAGCTGCAAGGTGCACTGATGATCTACCACGAGCTTCGATCGATTTAGAGCATTTGTCTCCGTCATTCCAAGGCGTTTTCGCAGTGTACCTAACACGTACATGTAGCCGTACCATGACTTTGCAAGTATCGGTAACGTTAGGTTTTACTCGATACGTAAAGCGGGCCATCGCGCTCGCTCCAATATGTCAGGGCGAGCGCGATATAATGCATTACGTATCGAGTTAAACCTAACGTATCCTTTACTTTCCAGCTCATAGTACGGCTATAAAAGTACGAGTAGCATATGCTAATGGGCTTCTCTAATGCTTTAATTCTAAAAATTAGAGAACTAGCAGTAAAAAAAATCAACCAATATCTGCCAAAAAAATGGACGAATACATATTGGCAAAAAAAATACCTGCCAAAACATAACAAAACAAAATGCAACATCCTCAAGAACGGCTAAATTTTCCACTAGATAAGGGTTATTTTTTTCAGAGGTAGGTATTTTTTAAATACTTGTTATTTAAGGAATAAAAGAAACCAGTATGCCTAGCCAATAATTCGGCAATAGTGTACGATGAGCAACAAGTCACGTGACCATAATAATGTATGGAAATGGACTTTTCTTATGAATCTGATATTCTCATAAATTTATTACTTATCGCTTATCGTAAACGATTGCACGTAACTATGCAGAATGTTCAATCCCCGGGTAAATATATCCAAAATGCTAACCTTTTCCCCAGGCATGGAAAAGAAAAAACAAGTAAACATTCATCTGACAGATATTATTTTATTCGGTCATAATGCAACAAGCTCTAAGGATGAATTCATAAATAAATATCTTTGGACATCTTACATAGTACACAAATCGACCTAGTCCCACAATGAATGCTGATGAATGGACCTTATCTTTTTTATAGTTCCCAATGTTCCCATATCCATATTTCAGCATTCAATACCTATAAGTACATAACTTATGTGTAACAATAAAATTGAGCTGGTTTTCTTAACCAATATTAAATAGGTATAAATGAAACTATTTACGAAATGTTTTCGAATGTTTTATTAATAAACTTGCTTTATATATAATACATCAATATCAAAGGTTATAAAATATGTAGGTATACTACTCAAAAGAAAATAAGGGCCATCTCGCGACTGCTACTTTATTTATTTTAAGTTTATTAAGCGTAAGTACGGTCGAGGAATTTAATTTCCAAACCATTTCGTACCTTGTCATAGTAGCTATAATATGACAGTCCTAGCAGCTTTCGTATTGATTGTCATTGTGACAAGGAACGAAATGGGTAGGAAATTAAATTCCTCGACTGTACCTATATAAATAAGTGAGTTTTATTTTTTATTCCTTAGGAAGAAAATGCAATATTAATTGTAAAAATAATTTAATACTTATGTAAAATAAGTATTGAAAATGTAAAAAAATAATACTACCGTCAAACAACTCAGTGACTCAAGAAAATAAGTTATTTTGAGGAACATATTGCGTAACTACAAATCAAATTATTTATTAACTAAATATCTTGATCTGTACTTTTAATTTTTCTCCAGTAGTCACACTACTTAATACTATACACGATGATTCTTAATCCGTGATCAGGAACCATTTTTTCTAACTCAGTAATTGATGGGGATTACGTTAAAGTAGTAATTACGTGAAAACAAATTGATGTATTTTTTAATCATGTTTTAATTTTGAACTAAATTTTATCCTAAAATCCTTGTCACTGTACTACCCTATCGGCTTTAATGAGGTTGTATTGTAATCTCTTTACAAAGTTATTAGCAATTGTCAATTTATGAGTAAACCTTGCCCGTGACATTGTCAATTTACTCTTGTCATACGCATAATAAAAAAAGTCATAGTCACGGATATTGAATGAGAAAATTATAATTATTCACCAAAAATCATGCTTCCACCACATCCGTACTCAAACATACAGCGTTACGATACTGTACGTTTGTCAATACAAACGAATAGCACAAGGCGAACCCAACAGTTATTTCACGGACTTCATCCAAACATTCCGATCCCCGGACACAATTTAATAAATCGCATGCACCAAAAATCTTCGCGACTTCGGACAATTTACAGTGCCACAACATGCTCGAGCACTCGGACGACCTCGTCATCATCCTGACGATCTGGATCAACAAATCTTAAGATTCTTTGCTGAAGAAGATTTCGAGTGAATCAATCCAATCACAGGAACAATCAAGCGGATCTGTGTCTAGAACAACGATGGACATTTTGAACACTTGTTAAATTATGTTTATAACAATGTTTTTTGTTTTAGTTGGTCAGTATGCAGTTTTATTGTTATTATTAAATTATTAAATTGTACTGTTTGAAAACAAATTGCTTTAATTCCTCAAGATTTAACAAGTTTAGGTAATGCACGTTAACATAATCTCCTGTCAATTATGTTCGTTGTTATCAGTGTTGCACTGATAAGATAATGAGTAGATAGAAGTCTTTATTGACATAAGATCCGTCAAATTCCCGTTTCCCGCCATACTGATGGCACTTGACGTATCGTAGTTAAACTTTATACTATAGGATGACCATGTATTAAGTGGTAATTTGTTTTGATTAGATTTTCACTTTTAATTAATTAAACAGTGAAGAAATAACTTAAGACCTCGCCGAATAAGTTTAATCTTGACTAAATTTTAAAGTTTTTCTACTCCTGATCACGGATTAAGAATCATCGTGTATAAATTATAAATATTAGATGTCATATACCAAAGAAAAACGACCAAGATCACCTATGTCCGAGGTGGGGACACAAACCCCCCACCCCCACCCCCACCTCGGACATAGGTGATCTTGGTCGTTTTTCTTTGGTATTATGACATCTAATATTTATAATTTATTTTGAGGAATTTATAGCATATTAGGTATGTATTAGGTACCAAAGTTTTATTTCGATAACATAAATACATTGAGGTAAAACTGTTCAGAAAGACTAGAAAAATTGCTGAATATTATGCATGTTTTATATTATTATAACGTTAACGTATAAATGTTCGTGGTTTAGACAATAAATAGCACCTACAATTTTATGCCATTACAATAGAACTGAAAGATGGTTATCCGGTGAGGATAATAATATATACAGTGTGGAAATTAAACTCAGGCCCTGGAGGAAAACTACTTTAAATCCTTAAGCTAGATCATTTTACTTAAAGGAGACATTCCTTTATTTTTGAAAAGAAACTAATCTGCATTAAAAGGTTTTTTTATATTATCATTTTTATTTATCAGTTGATATGTTACAAAATTGATAGTAAAATAAAGTTGATGTTAGATTTAACGATTATTTTTAATTTTAAGACCAAATGTTTGTTAGAGAAACTTTATCCTGAATATTAATGCTACCGATTAGTACTATAAAATAAAGAGTGTTTATTTTTTTTAATTTTAGTTGGTTTGAGTCCCTGGTGAAGTAAGCGAGTTTAAAAAATCTTTTAATGCAGATTTGTCTCTTTTCAAAAATAAAGGAATGTCTCCTTTGAGTAAAATGAGCTAGCTTAAGGATTTAAAGTAGTTTTCCTCCAAGGCCTGAGTTTAATTTTCACACTGTATAAATTGTATCTCAATTGATGTATTACTTTTTCTATTAGACTCTTATGGCCATACAAAAGGAATATCCAAATGTTATCATACAAATTTTTACCTATTCGGTAGGAAATGAGCTTCATTTTAGTTAGTTTCTCTGAAAAATGTACGAGTCCAAACAAATGTAACTCTGTTTTAATTGGATATATTTTTTAAACGGTTTTTATTAACTTCACCGCGTATCAACTGTCGTCGATGCTTCAAATCTTGTGATCGATTTTTCGACCACTTCTACTGCACCGAAATCAATAAAATTTGGAACTCTTGTCAAGTCCCCATGACAATGCAATATTATAATATTTGTATCCTTGTATCCTCAAAGCCTGATGCTGCAGACGTACTGCTTACCTTAACCGAGAGTGTTCGACACGTGAAAATGAAAGTATAGCATGTTTGGCATAATCAAATACTAGCAGCCTAATCTTGACTTCCAACTCCTCACTCGTGATGCTGCAGTACTGCCTAAAATAACCGCAAGGATTATCTTTTATGGATATCTTGATTTTAAAGAAGTTCTTTTGATATGAAGTAAAATCATGCGAATTTAATACTAATGTCCAACTCCTCAAATCTGATACTCCAGTGTAACTGCCTGCCACAACCGCTAGGTTTAGCGATATGTAGATTTTGAAGTACTGCTTAAGACGTTAGGCAGAAACATACGGATTTAATTATCATCATCATCATCATACCAGCCGAAAGGCATTCACTGGTGAATAGGCCACCCACAAAGATTACCACAAGAACCGGCCCTGTGCCACCCGCATCCAGCGACCTTCACCAGGTCATGAGTCCACCTTGTGGGGGCCTACCCACGCTGCGCCTTCCAGTACGTGACCACCACTCGAGAACCTTACCGCCCCAACGGCCGTCGGTTCCACGCGAGACAAGCCCCGCCCACATCAGTTTAGCGATATAAAGAGCTATATCGGTTACTTTGGTTCTGCTGGTCTCATTTGTAATCCGATCTCGCAGAGCGACTCTTAGCATAGGCCTCTCCATTGCCCTTTGGGGTGACTTGGAGCCTTCTTATGAGGCCCATTGTAAGCGACCGCGGTTTAGTACCGTATGTCATTACTGCAGCCCGCCGGCTGATAGACTCATAGGGTTACGACTGATAGAGTGACAGCGTGAGTGATTCACGTAGGGCGAGCCGTCGGGCCTGCGGCCCTCCAGCTGATAGAGTGACAGCGTGAGTGAATCGCGTAGGGCGAGCCGACAGCCCTACGGCCCTCCGGCTGAAAGACTCACAGCCTGAGTGGTTCGCGTAGGGCGGGCCGTCGGGCCTGCGGCCCTCCAGCTCATAGACTCACAGCGTGAGTGGTTCGCGTAGGGCGGGCCGTCAGGCCTGCGGCCCTCCAGCTGATAGAGTGACAGCATGAGTGAATCGCGTAGGGCGAGCCGTCGGGCCTGCGGCCCTCCAGCTGATAGAGTGAAACAGTCAAATTCAGCATTTAATATTATACCACGTAATGGACTCGCCTCAGCATAATGTCGACTTGTATTGTGTGTACAATATACAAAATTTTACTTGATTTTCTCAATAAACCAAATTGATTGATATATTTCCTTATTGTCAGGTACTTATTGTATGAATAACACGTCCATTTGAGACACTTCGGGCATTCAAGCTTACATTAACCACGCCAACATTTTTTTAGTGTCGAATTTCTAAAAATATCTATTCAGCAGAGATTCGCCTCCCGTTACACATAAAATAATGTCCATTACGTTTACATATGTGTCGTGATTCGTGATGAAAGCGCGAGAGTATAAGCGCTACTTAGCGTGCATAATTTGTATTACATATTATAAACAACATCTTTGATCTAGAATAAGTAGGTATAGTATCGGAAATTATCTTAACAATTGCACTAAAAACTTGAAAATAAAATAAGTAAAAAAAGTTTTAAGTTAAACGGTTTTTATTGCACCAAAAACTAGAAAATAAAAATTTATTGTATCTAACCGTAGAAGCTACTTTCTGTAGATTACTCACATGAAACTATTATCACTGTAGTCTTCCCAAGTCGGATGCTGAAAGCTACGTTTAGCCTCTATGTCAGTGGATTAAGCGTTACCTAATCGGAAACTTTTACCAAACTAAAATAAAAACGTGGGGCGTTATTATAAAGAAACTTACAAGTTCAAAATATGTAATTGTAGCTTTAATTTTGCAATTAATCATCCATCTGTTCCATCACTTCTACAGAGTTAAATAGCTTTTATCAAGGCCAGAACAAAAATTATTACACTATTCCTGTCTTGATTTCTATGTGTGTTCTTAAATAACTATAGTGACTTGATCACAATTGCGTACGCCCCACGTTTTTATTTTAGTTTGGTAAAAGTTTCCGATTAGGTAACGCTTAATCCACTGACATAGAGGCTAAACGTAGCTTTCAGCATCCGACTTGGGAAGACTACAGTGATAATAGTTTCATGTGAGTAATCTACAGAAAGTAGCTTCTACGGTTAGATACAATAAATTTTTATTTTCTAGTTTTTGGTGCAATAAAAACCGTTTAACTTAAAACTTTTTTTACTTATTTTATTGTTCGATGGTAATAAGTATTAAGTACTATAGAGCCACGAGCCTTGAAGATTGGACTAATAGCTTAATAACGAAAAAAATCTGCTGTTTGCGGACCTAAAATGTATTTATCCTCATCATTCACTTTGACAAAGGCATTTGTCGTAAAGAAACAAAACATTTTAACTAAAATAGATATTTTGGACGTTTATCAATGAAGTGAGAGATTTATAGGCGAAGTGCACAATTCAGCAGATGTTTTTGCTATCAGAATATTATCATTAATTGGAAATTGGAATTGTAGTCATAAATCTTAAAACTAATGAGATTTTTTAACAAGTTTCCTTAAGCTAAACTTTTGCCACTTTAAATAAAATATTTGTTTAGAGGGTCATTTTTATACGTCTTTACAAAGTACGTTAGTTTTCCACTTATTTATAACCGTCTCCTAACTTAGCAAGCCGATAAGTATTGTTTGTCCCTTTTGGTGTTATCCTTATCTGATAAATTTGTATATAAGACCGGAAAAAACTTATTGGCTTGCGAAGTTGTTTTAACCCTTAATAAGGCATCAGTCACACCTAAATTTCATTGGGTTTGAAACATATTCATTGACAGAATAAGTTTCAAAATGAGGTGGTAAATATATTACCATTGCCCTATTAAGGGTTAAGTTAGGTCTGTTAACTTAACAAGCCGATAATAATTGTTTGTCCCTTTTGCTCTTATGGACACATTGTTCAGATCGAAAGGGACAAACAATTATTAGCGGCTTGTTAAGTTAGCAGACGTTTATGAATAAGGGGGTTAGTCTTTACTTCTTTTTCGCATCATTCTATAATTAAAATATAATACTTATAACTATTTTTAAAGTACCCAATGTAACTTTTTTCTTGTTGTACAATTCGACAAGTATAATTTGTTTTGTCAAAATAAAATTAGCATGTAAGTAGGTACAAAAACTTTTGTACATCTTTCGCATAATGTTGTACCGCAAACAAATTTTAAACAGATCTTATCTTGATCATTGAATTTACACTTTCGTGAGACACGTGAGTTTAACCGTTTCATTATAAATTATTTTCATCACACTTACTATCTAAGCGCGCCATTGCTTGCATGCGTAGAATACGTCATAGAATAATATTTTGTCTTAAAACTTATTTTTTTGTCCGCAAGTTTGATGAAGAACATTGTATGCATCACGGTCGGTAAGCGGAATACTAACTCGAGTAATTAAAAGCCCTCCGCCTACGGCGTCGGGCTTCTAACACTCTCGTCACTCATTCCATACTTACCTCCCTTGATGCACAATGTAATATTATAGTTATTAAGTCTCATGAAAGTTTAAACTCGAGTATTGTCTCTTACGAATTGTATTCATTAAAAAGAGACATAGCCATGAGCCAGGGTGGTCATAGCTGCCGCGAGTTGCTGTCAATAACTTGTGCTAGGGCCGGCTGGTGTTTGTAATCTTCAGCAATCATTGATGTTGAGCAGTCTTTTGTGGGTGGGGGGTGTAGTATCCGAAAACACTTTGTAGGTCTGGTAAACGAGTATGAGCGCCAAGGCGTATATTACTGAAACGAAACGTAATTATCGTTAATAACAAAATAGTACATTTCGATGCAAAAGCAAAATAGTACATTACGACACAAGTGCAAAAAACATGAAATTCGCTACGAGTGGCGATGTTTTAAATCGACACGAGTTACGAATTTCGTTTTTGCACGTGTCTCGTACGACGTTTTTTAGTGCAGATGGCCCTCCGAAGTTTTGGACCTGATGTAAAATGACACACTTCTCGGACTAGAGCTTAAAAAAGGCACCAACTGTACTAAAAAGAGAAATTTACGCACGCGAAGCGTGCGCAAAGTTTACTTTTCCGCACTAGATAGGAAAAATATATTATACCTTATCAAACAATCTCTCTTATACGAACCTTTGGCAGTAAAAACTGCAGCAAATTCAAATTTTCTTTGAGCACTGTCAAAGGTCGTTGTACTATACTCTGTACCATTGAGTTTGTATGCTAACATTAGTCAAACACAATAGAAGCGTTCGTGTTTGCGTTTTTGATTTTTGCGACAATTTAATTTTTAATTTTTTTCAACTGCAATTGTATGACCTTAATTTTTCTATTTATCTATTGAGTTATTCCTTTTAAAATGATCCCCGTCTGCAATCGTAACAATACCTATTTCTTATGCAAGGCGCGATGTCGTTGTTTGGCGGACGTGCTAGTATTGAAAGCCGAGCAAGCGAAGGTTTTCAAGACATGAGACGCAAAACAATTTTGCCGATAAGCGAAACACAATTTTTAAATTTTTAAACTTACCCAAGGAAATTTTTTTAAATATTAGAAATCCTATCAAAATGAATGCTATTAAATATTTTATCGTTCCAAATTATCATTTAATAGTCTACCCTACAATCTAACGTCAAAAATCAATTCTTATGGTTATCCGCTAGCGTGGAAAGCGTTTTGACTCAGCCAAAACACTTTCCATGCCAGTGGATAAAGTAAACTTTTATTCGCAGATTTCAAAAGACAAAGGGAGCCTTCAAACTACAGTGCTCGTCCGCTATGAAGTCAATCCTGACACCTGCCATTTCAATACATAAAAAGTGACATTGTTGACAAATTATGTAAACTGACAGCTGTCAGGATTGACTTGATAGCGGCCAAGCACTGTACATACAGTAGTGAGGCGAAAAACTAATTTGAATTGCTTTATGGGTCATTCTCTGAAAAATTTCCTGGTCTAATTGCCGCACCCCTCTTAAGGCCCAAGGCAAAATTTGGCTCCTACTCATTGCAAACCACGGTCGGGCAGTAGTGCAGTCAAGAGCAATAGTAAGTGATCATTCTTGTTCGATTATAAACCTTATTTCATTGTGATAAGGCACAAGGTGATCACTTACTTTTGCTCTTGACTGTACTTACTATTGTTTCATACTCGTCCAGTCCCAAACATTAAGATCACATTTTTCGAATGTTATTGTATTTGTATGCCATCAACAGCTTTGGGCCATATTTATTATCAGTTTATTATTCCTTTTTGGACAAATTGAATTTAGGAATAAAAAAATTTAAAAACCATTTTTTTATTTTTTTTATTCCCTACTGTAAACACGTCAGATAAACTAGGCGCGAAATTTTAAAGCATGATGTCGGCTTTTGTAATATGTCCTACTGGTAGGACCGTGGTATGCTATGACTAATACAGCCGTTGAAGAAGTTGGGTCTGAATGATTAAGTTAATTATAACTATAGGAAGGACCTTGGGCCTTAGGAGGATACAAAATGTATTAACGGTCATGGCAATTACAGCTAAGCGCAAGGAAAACTTTCAGAGAATTACCGTTTTTTGATTTTTTTGACTTACCACAAACGCCAAGAGGGATCATAGTGTACATAATGAGCTTTATTTCTCCCCACTGCGTCACTATGAATCCGATAGCACCGAGAACGCTGGAGACGATGACTAGAACGCCATAAATGAGGTACGCCTTTAGGTAGCCCTGGTTTTTCTGAAACAGCATGAATTGTAATGAGTTTCTGATTTGTTTAAGAGTCCTGCGACCGTAGCCATGTTGGCAATCGCTAACGCTCAGTAGAGTATCGTAGTTTTCTTCTGTGTCACTCTTTCTTAGGCTGCTTCACGCGGACCGCCCGCACGTTTCAGACGTTTAAAAATAAGGACCTTTACACCCCTCTCCCCCCGTTAGCTCCACCCTAACCACCAGTACTTTTAGTATGTGGTTTAAAACACCATTCCCTACAACTATGCCAAAATTCGCTTATACACGAGATTTTTCCTCTGAGTTTTCTTCGTTTAGTGTACTATAGCGCAGTTTGAAACGCGCCATTGATTCAATGCATACTTATTTGCTCCGCGCGGAGAGATCCACGCGGGCCTTACTAGTGCAACAAACGTTTCTTGGCTCTTTCGTTTTTACATCGTTAATAAACATTCCTTTTTTGTTACCAACAATGCATAGGGATCTAGAAAAAAAGGAAACTTCCATACAAACTTTCTTGGAGATTTTGGGAAATGTAGATCGTGCTCAGCATCATTAACTCGACCAGGGTCGCGTTTTATAAAGATACAATTTACAATTTCACTGTTTGCCTCTCTAACGCACGCACATATTGGCTAGAAAGAGAGGCAAACAGCGAAATTGTAAATTGTAACTTTATAAAACGCGACCCAGGCTACCGATTTTTATCAATAGATATCGAAGACGTAATTCAAATGTATAAACATTTTGAGAATTGCTCTCCTGACTTAAAAATGTTTACAACTACATTGGTGATCACTGATCAGTAAATCTACAAAAACTTATGTATTAATTATGACAATAATGAGTAATGCGTTGTTAATGATTTCTGTTTCTTTTATCTCCTGCTACCCGAAGGTTGTCTGGAAGAGATCGCTTATAGCTATAAGACCGCCTGTTGCTACCTTTGTATTTAATTGTTCTGTATTTTGTTTTCTTTCTTTGTGGTGCAATAATTCAATAAAGCATATTTATTATTATTATTAATGCCTCGTTTCGTTTGATAATAATACATGATGAATATCTAAGATTGGCCCTTGTGGTATTGTACCGAGGATGCTGGCGGCATTTCCTCGATGTATCGCAATACTGATGCTTTGTGCGAGGAAGTTGCAAACTCTTCGGTCTTTAGTTACGTCAACCAGACTATGATAGTCCACTGCTGGACATAGGCCTCTCCTATTGACTGTATAAACGCATTAGGAGGTAAATGCGCATAATCGCCACGCTGGGCAAGCGGATTGGCGATCGCAGTAATGTGTCCACTATGATAACGCTGCTGCCCATCATCAATCTTTTATCAAATAGTGGTCAGTGACACTTCAATCCCTTAGTCGACTCTTACGACACCCGCAGGAGGAGTTGGGGTGGTGACAAATGTATTCTTACTGCCGTCACCACACGGCGAACACTACTTACATTGCGAACTCCCAATACCAGCAGAACCGCGAAGGTCACAGCCAAAGCTGATGCTATACAGCATCCTGCAGCCATTCCCGTGAACAAATACACCAGCACCATGTCATTTGGACCCCTGGATTCCCCGTCGAACCATACGTATATTGAGAAGATCAGGAACAGGAAACTGCCAATGGAGATCAAGCTGCATATCACCTGAAATCACAACATACATCATCAGCTTATTTCAGTCTACTTCTGTAGCGAATAATTATGTGTATGGGAGCGCGTTGATGGGCGTTTTCACAAACCGTTGTTGAAAACACCTTGTTATTTAATTTGGTCTTTAGGCTCATTCGACTCAGAATCACGAGCTCTTTCGATTTTGTTAGGAGAAAAAATATGTCCCATAATTTTCATACAGTTTTCATGCCTTCCATTACGCTACCGCCTTACCGCCGAAAAAACGGTATCGTAATGGAAAAAAAAACATTTTGGGACATATAATCCTATTCAAATCGAAAGAGCTCGTGATTCTGAGTAGAACAAGACCAAACTTGTCCGAATTAAATAACAAGGTGATTTCAACAACGGTTTGTGAAAACGCCCTGATAGACCAGGGTGCCTAGCCAAGTTGACAATCGCTAACGCTTAGTAGCATATCGTAGTTTTCCCGCTCTGTCACTCTTTCATATTAGTGCGACAAAGACAGTTAGCTGCCTCACGATTGACGATTAAGCGTTAGCGATTGGCAACTTGTCTAAGCACCCAGACCGGGGCGGAGACGTGGAAGTCACCTCTTTTTATTGACTATAATAATAAAGTCGCATACAGCGATGGTTCTTTGTTGTAAAACTTACCGCATTGATAATGGAAAATATGTGGCATCCCTTTTCTACCGGCATTCCGCAGCATATGATTGACGAGCAACATGATTCTCTGAAAATAAGTTTTTTCTAAAATATTTTTTT
>JALPQI010024880.1:0-13757 GCA_025490895.1 Thaumatotibia leucotreta
ATAAATATGCATGTCTGGCCACACACGAACTGAGCAATTAACACAGCAAGCGCGAGCTTGTTTGCTTTTCGTTTAGCAAACTAAATGTCAACCGTTACGGATACGTGGAACGTTACCTGACGCATCTCATAGTCCTTAAGACGATGATACAAAGTCTAAATCCGCCTGACTTGTTGGATCTGTATACTTGTACAGTTATGATAAAATATACATTCTTACAGATCTACGGCTTAAAAGGTAATTTTCAATTAAACAATACATATGAACCAAAGTTTTTCGTACCTGGGTGATAACCAGCAGAACTAGGCTTAAAATACATGTTTACATCAACATACCGAACAAGTTTATAAAATTAGATTCAATAAATACTATTCAATAGTGTGTAGTACAACACCAATATACCAGCTATGCTATTCTCTTATTGACACATTCGACGCTGCGTTCGTCAACGAGCTCGATGTCGAGACAGCCTTGTCTAATATCCTAGCTGTTTGATTTGACATTAGGAATCGAGCATAGATATATGAAAGAGAGAGATTTGTAACGAAGCAAAATTGTAATGAGTCTCGGTGTCTCCGAGGTCGGGCCTTTGCCACGCTGTGATTGGCTAAAGCGCTACCATATGATGCGGCACTAGAGAGGAGGCTACGTCGATAAATTAATATCCATAGATATTTGATAAGGCCGGAATATTAAGAAAAACATTAAAATCGATCTATCATTTAATAAGAAATAAATACAGATTAAAATATCGCATTGGACGATGTATCTAATCTTTATAAACATTATAATATGTTATCCGTCGCGCCCTTGTTAGCGCGAAATTACCGGCCGTCCTAGAGCCCAACGGTCTGGCCAAGGACGACGGCAAGAGGCCTGACGGAATGACGCTGGTGCCCTGGAGCATGAGCCGGCCGCTAGTTTGGGACGCCACCTGCGTTGACACTCTGGCGCCGTCCCATGTTTCGGTCACCGGCGTTGCTGCTGGCGCCGCGGCATCATTAGCCGAAAGTCTCGAGCGCCGCAAATATGCTGCTTTAGGAACCAGCAACATATTTGCGGCGTTTGGTGTGGAGACCTTGGGGCCATGGGGGGCAAGTGCACATGGAATTTTTAAAGATCTAGCGGCTCGCCTAAGAGAGACCTCAGGCGACCAAAGGGCTGGCCAGTACCTTGCACAGCGTTTAAGTATAAGTAGCTATACAACGGGGGAATGCGGCCTGCGTTCTGGGTACCTTGCCCACTGACGGCGATTTAGGCCAATTTTTTTATTTATATGTAGTTAAGTTAAGTCCTTATATTGTTTGTTTTCATTTTATGTCGTTTAATAATAAATTAGAAAACTTTTTTCTTACTTTCGTGTCGGATCTGGTTTGTAAATAATAAACTACAGAATGTCAATTATAAACATATATTCGAATATGAACAAAGCAATTTATTAACGACATTATCTTAATTGTGGCTGGGAATCACATGAACAAATAATTATTTAGACGGTTGTACCCTTAATAAATATAATGTTATCAGCCGTTTCCGCGATGGTCACATATTTAAATAAAACAATTTCAACCTTTGACAACAGTTATTGTAAAAGGCTCAAAATAATATAATACGCGATATAATCTATATATATTGTTTTACCTTTATGAAGATAAGATATTGATACAAAGGTCAAAATATGAAAGAAAAATTGAATATAATCAAATACATCAACAATTTATCGACCCTATTTGTCATCGGCACGGTCAGTCGTACCTCTAGTTCGCGGCCTGCTCGCAGCGGCCGTACCAAGAAATGACAGGACGGTTGTGAATATCGCTAACAATTGAATACATTGCACGGTCACTTACCAAATTGCAACTTGCTTGCTATTCTAAGCCGTCAATGTAAAACGCACATACAATTTGTCACTGAATAGTTCAACCAATTGGTACGCCCAAGTAAAATCATTATGACATTTATGTCAGCGGTTTGTTGTTATATATTATTTGTAAAAATACGTGGTTTTGTCAACTAATAACTAAAAAAATCAATACTTTAATGTGGTACGTGACTCAATAGTCCTTGAAATGTTTATTTACATTCCTATTTTTACAAGAAATAACGGCACAATTTGGCATTTTGCGGATATGTCCGAGCTCATCCTGCAGTCGCGGGTAAGTTGCGACTGGCTCATAGGGCGCGCATCTGTCACACTATTAAAGGCCTATCGGCCATAACGCTGCGACATGTTCCATGCCACCGTTAGCTATCTATACTGATCTGTGGAATCGAGGCTGTGAGCGAGGTTGTGGGCGAGTTCGTCGCTGTTTTTCGTTAGAGAATACGAAGTTCATACATTAAACGTCAAACTTTCGACGCAATGTAGTTCCAGCTCACGCCGCATTCGTCGCCGAGCACTAGTGTCGTTTAAAGTACATTAGTGAATACCATTTTTAGGCTCGACGCTGCCGCAGCACTGACACAGCGCTGATAGCAAGGCGGTTTCCTTAGTGAATAACACTGCTGAGCTATAATAGATAAATATATAAATATCTTGGAACATCATACAAAAATCGTCCTTAATCCCATAGTAAGTTCAATTAGATAAGACTTGTGAATCTTGTGATGTATATAACCCCGATATATATGTATAATAGATAGATATATTATACAGTGTGTCCAAGGGAGTAGGGACCAGCTTCCTGGGACACACTGTATAAGTCATACTATACAACTTTTGCTATAGGACCAACAAGGAAAACGCAAAAAAAATTGACATTGTCATACATTTTGGTTGCGTATCCATTGGGAACCGGTCACTTCTCCTTGGGACAGGCTGTAGATATATACTTAAATACATAGACACTATACACAACCACGACCGAGGAACAATTATTTGTGTAAATTATGCCCTCGCCGGGATTCGAATTAGGAACCTCCAGCTTCGTAGGCACTGCTAACTAGGCTACGGAGGCTGATAGGCATGTAAGTCTCCGTACAGAAGATAAACTTAACTAAAGGCTAAGTTGGGTGCATGTAGTAAAGTGTAATGCATCCTATATTAAGACATTTGACATTATTTAAACAAAGTTGTAAACGACGTATACATTCCATGTAAAACTAGCTACATACTGTACCCGGCGATAAAGTTTGCACATCGGTCTTTGGAAAGAGACAAATAATATTGCATAAACGTCACATATGTTAGAGAGGGACAACGCTATATAAAGCCGAATCAAAGTCAAAGTCAAACTATTCTTTATTCAAGTAAGCTTATTAATAAGCATTTTCGAATCGTCTGAGATTATCAAGAGAGAGAAAAAAATCTACTACTGGTTCAAACCCTACACCGTTCCTGAGAAGAACCAGTAAGAAACTCAGGTGGACTTACTTTTTTCAAAACAGTATAATAATACATCTTATTAAAATAACTTGCATTAAAGAATTTATTACATAAAAAAATGATTATAATAGACATTTTTATAAAAAAGAGAAATAAATAAATAATCATAATATTAAACAAAAATAATTATTATTGTACAAGATCACAACATTATTAAGCATCTATATCTATACTACTAGAGATGTAAAGGTCCTCTAGTTGTCAGAATAAAGAGAAATTAAGATTTAGAGATGTAAAAGGTCTCTAATCGTCATGATTTTAATAATAAATAAGAAAAAAAACCGGCCATGTGCGAGTCGGACTCGCGCGCAAAGGGTTCCGTACCATTATCAATTTATTATTAAAAAAATACAGTTAAATCAACCTACCTCAAAAACTATAGGAGATAATTTTATCAAACCAAAAATCGTTGATAGAGTTTATTAATGTGCATAACATATATTTTTTCAGAATTTTATATCGCGTAGTTTAAAAAATAGAGGGGGGGGACTCATTTTTCAGACTTTGAGACCTGATATCTCGAATACGATTTGCTTAAATAAAAATGTGATGTATAAACCTTCATATCATTTTCAAAGACCTTTCAATTAATACCCCACACGCTTATGTACAACTAAAAAAAAAATTCTATCCCTCAGTTACATGTATGGAGGGCCCCCACCCCAAGGGTTTTTTTTACAATTTAGTATCACATTCCTGTAGCGGTTCATACAACACATATCCTTACCAAATTTCGTTACTGTAGCATTTATAGTTTCCGAGTAAATTGGCTGTGACAGACGGACAGACGGACATGACGAATCTATAAGGGTTCCGTTTTTGCCATTTTGGCTACGGAACCCTAAAAAAGAAAATTAACAATTTAGTGACAATCACAAAGCAATTAATCTTATTATATAAAAGACAACAGCCAATACCTATTTAAACATGACATCACAGTAAAATAAACTCAAATATTAAATTAAACTAGAGATGTATAGTATACTCTCTAATGTCAATAATACATATTTTTGGAGATGTAAAGTGTCCCCAATGTCAGTTAATAAATAATAATAATAATGATTTGGAGGTGTAAAGAATCTCCAAATGTCAATAAAAAGTAAATAAAAAGGTGTATGAAACAAATGTTTCATGTCAGAAGACAGTTAAACTAACAGTCTTGTAAACTAGTGCTACAGAATACATAATTATTATGTATCCAATAAGTCAAAATTTTGCTATATAAGGAGATGAATGGGCTCCACGGTGAAATAAATATTAAGTGTGGAGATGTAAAAGGTCTCAACGGTCAAAGAAATTAGATGCTAAGAATAATAAATAAAATTAATAATTTTGGAGGTGTAAAGGCTCTCCAAACGTCAAAAACAATAAAAAAATAATAATAAAGAGGCTGTTAAGCTAACAGTCTTATAAGCTAAGTCTACAAAATACATAACCAATATGTATTCAAGTCAATGTCATGCAAATCTAAGACAGCTCTTGAGACTGAAGACACGGCCATGATTCCTCGTCATTCAAGTAATCGTCAACTTTATAATAACCCTTTTTGAGAAGACCATTTTTGATGTACATTTTGAATGGGCATGGGCCGTTCTCATGCCTCTAAGGGTACTTTGTTGAAAAAGGTAACACAGTTTCCAACAAACGACTTTTTTACTTTCTGTAGACGAAACTTGGTAACCAATAACCTATGCTTGTTCCGTGTATTGCGGCTGTGAATGTCAGAAAGCTTCTTAAAGGATTTAATATTCTTATGTGTGTACATTATCACATCCAGTATACATACTGGATGTGATAATGTAGTTGTGAAGCCACTGTGAGAATACCTATTTCCTTAAATCGTTCTCTCAGTGAGTCGCGAGAGCTCATATTGTAAATGGATCAAATAGCTCTCTTCAGAAGAATGAAGATGGTGTCCAAATCTGCTGCTTTGCCCCAAACCAGTATGCCATAAGACATAATACTGTGAAAGTAACTAAAGTAAACTAAACGAGCTGTCTCCACGTCAGTGAACTGTCGGATTCTTCTTACTGCATACGCGGCAGAGCTCAGCCTTTTTGCCGGGATAGATATGTGAGGAGCCCATTGCAGATTGCTGTCCAAGGTAAGTCTCTTTCCAGAGACCGATGCACGATATGCAAACTTTAACGCCGGTACTTGTGGTGCTTTAATTCATGTCGAATTTTCTCTTTTATATAATTATAATCTGTCACATTTACCGGTGACATAATTATCAATCTATAATATAAACTCTTATGATAATGATAATAGCTATGAATGATGTCACATATATATACTCGAAGATTAACTGTTTCTAGACAATACCTACTCCTATAGGTAGGGTAGGCACATTAAAAAATGCTACTGTAATAATACACGTTATTTCTTTACGACCGCTAATACAATTAATTTGCAATAAACATTTTTAATGTTTGTAAACCTTGTTTCAATTATAAAATACACGGGATAAAGGTCCCATTATCACTAATACAACTATACTGGACCTCTTGAAGAACACGCTTCAATTACAAAGCCCGTAATTCAAAAATACGATGTATATGTTGTCATTATGTTTCAAGATCATCGTATTGTTTACCCAACTCCCAAACGGTTTCAGTATATAATAAATTTACAATAAATTATGCATGAACATTTACAGCTACCTACTAATATTACGAATATACAAGTATTGTATTTGAAATCCAGTTTTTCATGTAGGTAATAAATTAATACGTTTTATTTTTAAACACCTAGTACTTTTTCCGTTTTCGCTCTTGTACATTTTTTTTTGTCGCATTACATAGAATTAAACTACTCATGATTTGGACAGAAATCAATATTTTATATTTCCTGACTATGAAATGATGTCCAGAATAACAACATAGTTACCGTTATATTCTGTAATTACGTTGAAAGCAAATACTTCGCGCTTTCCCGAGCGTATATTAGCTAACATATAAATTTAACTAAGAATGCGAGGCTATAGAAAATCCGTTCCGAGCCGTTCCAATCGCCGTATTGCATCGAACATAATAGATTAGGTACATACAGTACGCGGTGTTCAGCTGATTCGGACACGCTAATATGTTATTGGACACAATACGTAGCTATCTAGCACTTGGATCTTAAGGGATACTTGGTTTCACAATCGACCTGTGAAGCTTGCTGGGTAAGGTTCGCTATCGCGACGTCCACAAACCCGCGGCGGGAGCTTGCTCGCTAAAGTTATAACCCAAAAATCACCTGTTGTCAGTATCGCCACCTGTTCGCTACAATCACATCTGACCTTTTCGGACGACGGAAAGCCAACCTTAAACAATATTGCTTACGATAAAAAATGGAACTAAAGTCTACAGCATTTTTTTCTAAAGACGCCGCGAGGTAGCCGGACGAAAAAACTTTCCTAAAAAAATATTTGACGATTTATTGATGAAGTTAGAATTTGGAATTTATTTAGATTTATAGATGTCGAAGTTTGAGATATTATCATTATTGTCAAGCACTTTGGAATAAATAGCCAACCTCCTTCGTGGGTAGAGGGAATTAATTTAAACTAAGTACGGTCAATCGATTTTAAGCATAATTAACAACATAACAATACCACCCAAAATATTTGTATAAAGTACCTACTTATAACAGATGACAACATTTATATATAAATGTATTTCACTTCTACCATATAATTCATCGATTAGTCTCAAATCCACAGCGCAGGCTTCGTCAAGTGGGAACTAAAAATTAAGCAGTACAAAACATATTTACAATACCTACAGCAATCCGCAACAGGCTTCGTCATAACCACTTAAACTCAATACCTATGACAACATGTTGTGTACTACACAATACATTTTGAAATTTTTGGTACATCAGAAAAAATCGGTACCAATGAATTAATGAATCTAGGTTAACATATACAGAGATAATAGCTAATAGTCCATGTACGAGGAGTTTGTAAGCTCTGACGAAATCCAGCTAGCCCTTGGCCGTATAAGGGGGGCAGCTTTCTTCCTACGACTGGTTGCGCATCCTTACCTTTGGCAGCTTTCACTCGCATCTTGAATCTCTAATAAGTATGTTTCTAATCATTAACTACTAAAAACATGCTACGGGTAATGCATATACATTTAGATTTATATTAAGTTGTATTTGTTAATAATTGATAAAAGTTACATTGAAACGAAAATATTTACTCAAGGTTATAACTGTAAGCAAATCGTCAGTTTCTTTTTCTTATCCCCCTATTAATATTTTAAACAATTTACTGAAAAGAAAACGCATTAATGCAATGGCACTGCATATTAATAGGTACCTACTTAATAAAACTGCATACAATTATTTTCATTTAAAAAGTTTTTTTTTTACTTTTACTACTTCTTGACTAAGTCCTTCATAAACTTCATTAAGTGCCACAAAACTTTACCCATACCATATCAATATCAGGATTTTATTTAGATTTAAATATTCATACATACATACAATACATTTCGATACGTAAACCTTTCATCGTATTTAAATATTTGATGATCAAATCTTCTCAAAACTACTCTTAATTTTTATAACGATATCGATATAGACGTCGTATGATTGTTCACTGATTTAAAATAAAGTAAGCAATCATAATAACCAGAAACGAAACGAAATCATGAGATTTAACCCATTCAAATACCATTATAGATTTTTTAAATGATTATAGGTTTAGTTTAAAAAGCGGTCCCTATACATCTTCGGTAAATATTTCAAGTCAATCATTATCATTACCTAATTAAGTTAAGTAAGCTAGTAAAAGTTTAAAAGCTTATTTCATAACGTTTCTTCCATTAGCAAACTGTCTAAACTTATCAACTGATTAAGCTGCGCCACTTGCGAAATGGAAAAAAGTAATCGTAGACATCTTCACCAAATAAATCACTTAAGTAAATTAGCTTTAAAATTCGCATCGACAATATTGCCTCATCGAAAGAGGTATAATAAAAATGGTTCATATTGCATAAGAGTGAGCTATGAGCTGACAAAGTATTCAGAAATTCCACAAGATGTATAACTGTGCTGGGTTCCATCGAAAAGTGAGTTTTATTACAGTCAGTTGAGTGTTTTTTTCTTACTAGGCCATATAAATAGATAATATATTTATAAAATTACCTCATTTTTTATATACTGCAAACAAAGTTATATCTTCAGCTCTTAGATTTTTACGTATAAGTCCAAACAACTGAATCGTTGCCCCCGGCGGCCAAATCAGTGGTAAAACAATCTTGGTACGGCGATTAATTTCTAAAGCGAGTAATCATCATTAATTTCTTAGTTTTCTATGACACCCACATTCAACCACGATTTCGCTGCACCAGTCCAATATGTCACAATATAAAAAAATATTATCATTGGAAGCGCAGCATACAGTCACTTCAATACGAATTGCTTCCTTTTTAGAAATAAATATAATAATAATTTATGAATTAAAATAAAACATAAAAAAGAAGAAGAGTATTAGCTGAGCATTTCAAACGAAGTTGGCCCGATTTTCATTATCGTTTAGGTAAATAACATTACAAAGCCAACACGTTTAGATCTTTCCTTGAAATACCTACATATGAATGCAGGTCACCTGAATGCAGATTCTTTACCAAATCTTCAGCACTTCCCGCCTTCAATTTTAGAATTAATTCGTTTTCTGACATCAGTTCATTAAATTTTTCAGGAGTACATTCGTTATATTGATTAGCAAGAAATAAAACGAATTGTGGAGTTACTACAAATATGTGTAAAACTATCAGTATATTCTTACTGCTAGTATATCATAATAGCCGAATATTTGTCCGCTCTCTTAAAAGCCTGCATGCAGGTAACACACTATAGCTGTATTCATCTAGGGAAGAAAAGAACTACCTACTCGTAAGTTAGTACGAAGAAATCGTCCTCTTGCTCACCGTTTCCGTCGTCCGACTGTACACAGCATCCGTCGGCTCGAACAAAGCGCTAATTAGCGGCGCGGACGTTAATCACTCGCGGACGGACGGACGGATCACGGACACGAATAAACCATACCGATAGATCGCTAATTTTGCCATGAAACGAAAGCGAAACTGTAAGCTTCTTTTTTGCTAGCCTTTAAAAGTTGTTTAAAAAAACCTGCATCGCGGCTACAGCGCACCTGAATACCTTCAAGAGCTGTCATTATTTGCTCTATAAGCTAAATAAATTAGTAACATGCCTATTGTTGTTATATTGATTTAAACTTTCACGATTATCACTCATAATATCAATGAAACTTTCAATATTTTTATTAATTTCTTGATAAGATATGCCTCGAAAATCATGAATTTCGATTTTTTGACGAACATTATGTAGATTTAGACAATGGCGTCGCGCTTGGCGTGAACGCGGGCTCATTGCTTGATAATGGAGACCTAGGCCCTCCAAAACATATCGCGTAGTGACTAAATACACGTGAGTTTAACCGTTTAATTATATTTATAATTACCTATGTCTCACGAAAGTTGAAATTACGTTACACCGCGACCACGACCGGGCGGGATTTTAAATATTTTAAATCCCGTGTGTCCGTGTAACGTCATGCCCGAAACGTCAGGATATAATTAAACGTAAGTTTACGAGATTAAGACCCGTTTGTCTTTAAAATATGATGCCGATTGTTTTTTGATATAAAATAATTGAATTTAAACTGTCGTGAGACATAGGTAATTATAAATATAATTAAACGGTTAAACTCACGGGTATTTAGTGTGCGATATGTTTTGGAGGGCCTAGGTCTCCATTATCAAGCAATGAGCCCGCGTTCACGCCAAGCGCGGCGCCATTGTCTAAATCTACATAATATTCGTCAAAAAATCGAAATTCATGATTTTCTAGGCATATCTTATCAAGAAATTAATAATATTGAAAGTTTAAGTAATAAGGAACTGATGATAAAATGCAAACTAGTCAATGTGTTGCGAAATCATCTTTCTTGTAAGTAGGTATTTTAAGATGACAGGTATTCACAACACGCAAGATTCTTTACAAATAAGACACTTTGTATGGATTTGGATGATAGCTATAACGTAATTAATGATTTATATCATCTATTCGAATATGTGTCAGTACTTTTATATTTATGGTTGTCAATAAATATAAAGAAGCAGACTGCGGTAACAGTCGCTTAACCGGAGAAGCCATTATGTAAACGAATCTACTACACAAAACTAAACAGATGTCAGATGCTACTTTAAATATAAGACTTCAACGCGTGCAGTCCCAAAGATAATGTACGAGTATAAGATAAGTATTCGCCCAGTTGTATTTTAGTGTTATATGTAGTATTGGCGCATTCCACGAGAATGTCGCTTACGTAACGCGATTCTTTTAGTACTTCTAAAAATGATAGAAACCCGAGTTCTAGTGTGGTAATATTTCGGGACTTGACTTACACGTTCACACAGTTTTTCTAACTTTGAGCATGTATTTAACGTAGCTGCCATAGATAATATAAGCGTCACGTAAGCGACATTCTCGTGGAATGCCCCTATTGCGATAGTAAGTACCTATTTCTATGTAATAATTTTATTTTAACATAAATATGATTAAAGTTTTTTTTTATTAAGAACTGAGTAAAACGTACGCAGTGAGGTATTAGTACGCAGCTAACGCAGCCCTTAAACGGGCTCTGTTTTTATTCCACTCTGTAGCTGTAGGTTCTATTCCGCGCGGACATGTCGGTAAGGCTATTTTTACTAGTATAATTTAACCCCAAAATCGGTGAGACAACGGTCGTCTCGCCCAATCAAGGGTTCAGCCACACCGATCCCAATTATCGTTTATATTAATCGTGCGTGGCGTATGTCCGTCTGTCTGGCACGCGAGCAAACACTACGAGGCTGGGTACATTAGGTGATTTTAGATATTTTCTTATTGATAGCAATGTTTCTTTGGTACCGGTGATTCTAATTTTGTAATCTATATTTTAGGAACTGTGGTTCAATCATTAAGTAAGCTTAAGATGAAGTATGTTAACTCAAAAAGTGCTCCTATCTGCCTATATTATTATGATTATAGTATCCTCGTATTATTATAGGTAGCTGCGATTAAATGATGCTTAATGGCAGCAGATTTAAGGTGAGCTTAGATTAGTTGGACGGTTTCCACAGCGTGTCCTTGTACAAAGTCAAAGAGCTCAAACTCTTAAGAGTCTTATGGACTTAAGTATTCAGATGGTCCCGCTCAAAGGGTAACGGCAATACTCCATATAAGCTTATGAGTTCTAACCTGCGGCTCATGTAGTAAGCAGTTTGTGCCGCAAATTTTACTTTAAATAACTTATTTCTAATACTAGAGAAAAATATATCTATTCTCGATCATACATGGCATGACTAGACTGTATCAATAATAAATTCATTCAAAGCGAGCACATTGATACATTATAAACTCACACAAAGTACTACATTTTGAAACCTTTGATGAAACAGGTATGTTTTACCTTACCTTCCGTACAACCTGTTCACTATGATTTGTTAAATTACTCTAACTATGATAATACATACTTTGAAATTTAAATTCGCTCTTCTCTTTCAAAATACCTAAACCACGAAAAACTACCTAATGTGTTCACTCCATATATAACCACATTGAACCGTGTTGATCGCTAACGACGCGATTCGACATGAACTATAAAAACTATTCCATGCCGTCCCGTAATCCTGCCACAAGAACATTAGAACATACCTCTCCGCGCGGCGTTTCATTTCAACACTGTTCTTTTCACACTTCATTTGTCGAGGAAGGTATTTATTGATTATGATTTTTATTGAGCTATTGCCAACATTAGTTCGGCTCTTCGAATTTCTAGAACGACAGGACTAGATCAGGAGAAACATCAAAGGATTTGATCGCGTTCTAAAGATGACCGGTCCCATAGCTAACACGATTCAAGACCTATTTTTAAACATTAAATATATATATACATATATTTATTGTTATAAGGGTCACTAATCGTCAGATAATTGTGTTGGTGTTTGGACAATGGATCAAAGAGGTGGGTAGAGTTTGCTCTCCATGTAGAATTTTCATTCTTCTTCATTCTTCATAACGTAACAAATAAATAAGACGCACATTAAATAACATATGAAAATAAATATAACATAACTATGAAATTTCATCTATGTGAAATGTAACGTAACTTGAATGATTTTATTACACTTATTTACATTATTGAAAGAAATTGCTACATCTGACACTTCCATCTTTAAGCTTGATTTTATACAACGTAAAACATTAAAGCATAGACAATTTGCAATATGCAGTTTGCTACAACATAAAAGTCACATATCATAAACTGTTATTTAACTGTTAACACACACATTGACACCATCAAATGATAAGCTACAGTAAATATTTTATTAGTTTACATACGTACACATCCTAATTAACAAAATTTCGCAATATCTCTCACTTACGTTCAAAACTAAGTGAGACTAACTCTGCGCATTAAGCTAAACTAGACCCATTCAGTTACATTACCTCGACGTTTCAACTTACACGTACTGGCTTGCTGAAATACCGCAGTTTGTTAACATATTAAGAACCTAGTTCTACTCAACCCCTCTTACACAATCTAGAGTTAACCAACACAGGGTTAACTGGTTAAACTCATGCATATTTGATACTTCTAATCGTCTAATCTCGTGTTATTATCTTGGGTTATGACACAAAACGATATCAATACCTAATTGAAAAGTCCTATTGGGATAGTTATAGCTATACTTATACTCGTAAATATTAGATTCTACTTCTTATTTACAATAAAATTAGTATCATTTTCATAAAAAATCCGAACCAGAGATCAACACCTGCAATTAAATACAATAAAATGACTTAATAAATATTTCGTACCCTTGGTAAAACAACGCCACATCTGCAAAAAGTCAAATGTTCAGGAGAGAGGTTTAAAGATTGCGTAAGTGCATTTTGAGGAAAACTTTTTCAATTTTGAAGGAAACTTTATGAAATTTTGCATATGTAATTTGGTTAACAAAACTAACTGAATGCCTTATATTGCATCTTATTTAATACATTACTTTTGAAAATTGTATAACGCATGTGTACATATGGCATTGTTTTACCACGTACTAGGTGACTTATGTGGTCATCCGTCGTTATTTGATGAAAGAGTTATGTATCGCAAGTGCACATGTAGCATTGTTTTACAAAGCATCCTATGACGCATGTAGCAATAGGTCGTTTTTTCTATTGAAAATCATCAAATTGCCCCTAGCAAAAGGATATTATTTACAAGAAATAGGCCATTCTTAAAGTAAATAACTTAATCGCGTGTAGCAAAACCCGCCGGGAGTCAAAAATATATTCATAAATGAGAGTTCGA